>JAWPHD010014971.1:0-58052 GCA_037043455.1 Cyrtodaria siliqua
ACTGAAGACTTTATTTAATTATATGCAAGCAGGTTTAAAGTCCAAACGATACTGGATTAATTAAATCGAGGGACTGATATTTCTGCTTGAGTAACAGACTGCAAGTTTGCCGTGTGTCTCTGTAAAGGGACAATCTTGATTTGTTTAAAACTCGCGGCATCCCTTTAGTTGTTCTACACAACTTGCATACATTAATATTAATAATAAGAACAGTTCAAATCAAAATGTTTTAACATATTTCTTTTATTGATAATATTGCATCAATAATATATCTATAAAAATTTCATTAAATAACGAAGAAAATTGAAATCTCAAATGTTATTTAATTATATGCAAGCATTTTTAATGTAAAAATGATGCAGGATTAATAAATCGAGGTGCTAATTTTAATGCTAATGATATAAAAATCAAGATTGCTATGTGTCCATTTAAAGTGCAATTTATAATGGCACACCAAGTTATTTTGTTATCTTTAAACTTTCAGGTAGTTAAATTCAGCAACGTAAAACTAATACACAATGTTAACTTTTCTAAACGTTTTGTGTCATTTTATTGATCGAATTTGGTTGTTTAAACAGGAAGTTACATCAATTACAGTGGGCTATAAAGACTAATTGATCGGAAGAGACACTCCGCAATCTTGATATATTTTACTCTGGACAATACTTTCCTGCTGTTTTTATTAAAAATGTGTTTCTTTTAGGAACCAATAATTCACTCTAATTCATATTTTTCCATTGCAGAGATGTTGAGATTTTATTGTATTTTCAGTAGGTGATAAAATGTGTGTTACTCGGTTTTTATCCTTAGGTTTTATAGTAAAATAAAATTCTTTGGCAGAGTAAAAAGACAATAATTTTCAAGATTTTGATTTTGAAAGATACACATATTGTATCAATTTGCTATGAACGTTCATGAAATATGTAGGGTTTAAAAAATAAACGAAATCACACAAAGTTTTAAACGAATCACACTGTAGATACCTTAATTTTAACAGTAAACTTGGTTGAACATCAATATCACCTACCAGAATGTATAAGTATGTCTAATTTCTGGTCACTGATTGGTCTTCTTTTTTTCGATGATGCTCTATCAAAATTATGAATAACCAGATCTTCACAATTTACTCATTGCATCTTTTTTTTCTCTCAAGCAAATCATAAAAACCAATAACAAAAATATTGTTTGTTTCAATCTTAACATCTGATAGAACTGAAATGATTGTACAATTGTTGATGTTTTCTCATAAGTTACTGATACATTTAGGCTCGAGTTTTACAAAAATCCACAATAATTATGATGTTTAGTTTATTGAATAATCTAGTATTTGTTTTGTCTTTGCTGATCAGGTCAAATGTCATTGGGAAATAGCAAACTAAACTACTGTTAGAAATCAAAATATACATTTAAAAAAATAGCAGATCTTGTTTATTTACTTAATAAATACTTAATAAAATAATGGCTTTTTTAGTTTTATATTTAAATTTTGATTATATCATAAATAGTTCATTAGTGGGTTTCTGCTATCACATCAATGCTCTTCAGAGAGAGAGAGAGAGAGGATACATAGGAATCCGGTATTAAACTTGTCCTAACTGTTACTTACAAATAGGTTCCTGTGGTTCTATAACTTCCTTGGAGGATAAACGCCGATACACGGCACTGCCCGGTTAATATCTGTCCGACGTGGCGATAAGGGAACTTGTCTTGCCCAATAGCATAAAAACACTTGGTGAAACTTGAACCCGGGTCCTCCGGCTTCAAGTCAACCATACTCCATCCACAGGTCCACACCAGCCCCTGTGTCCTTTGAGGGACAGACATGGTGTGTTAATAGAAAGATAGGCAAGTCAGTCGATAATAGGATGTTGTTTTTCAAAAAAAAAAAGAAGCTATTTCTCAATCAAATTTTGTTGTCAGGTCCAACTTCGACTGAAATTGATTCATTTAAAAAAATGAACATAATTTTTGAATGCTTTGTAAGTGGAACCATTAATCCACTCCAATCCTGTAATACTCCCAGAATCAGATTTATATTTATTGGGAAAAAAAAGTTTCAGTTTCTGTGGTGAATGTGGTTTTATATGTCAAGAACCTGGTAATGGTATGGTTTATTAAGAAAGAAAAGTGTTTCTTGGAAATAAGGAAATACAATATCTTGACCTGAAAAATCAGGTATAAATAGTATAATTGCCTCGTCCACAATAGTTGGTAGCGAGACAAAGCAGTCACTTTTCCGACGGCGGCGGCCGCATTTTAAATCAACTATATCTCAACAACCGCTGCTCAGATTTTTTTAAAACTTTGTCAGATGCTTTGTTGGGTCAAGGGACATCACATTTTATTTGAATATCAAGTGTACAAACATTTATATACCATACATATATAGATGCATTATAGTCTACATTATAGTCTACCTGCTCCTATAGTAAATTATAACTTCATTAAATATGTGGAATGAATTTAACTTCCTTCCAGTTGTAAATAAAAGCAGTAGAACTAAAGTATCACAAACATTTTACACAGCTTATATCACAACATATTTTGAACTGCATTCCACCTTGATTTAATTGCATTAGATTTGTATAAGGGGTACATATGTGTTGAGAATAGTTCCATAGCTCTGTAACTTTTCACTTGTTCTAAAAATATCGTATAGTCATTTTCTTTGTTTGATACTTGGTCATATGTATTGTTGGCATTGGTGGACATCGCTGAATGACAAAAAATACCAAGGTCAAGGTCATATTTTGCATTATTTTCCCAAAACTAACCCTGGTTAAACCACTTAACCTCTGTAACTTATCTTCTTATGATTACTTCGCTTTTATTTGTTTGATACTTGGTCAAATAAAGTGTTGTCTTTGGTGGACATCATTTAAGCACAAAATTATTCAAATATTTCATATGCGGTTTGCCAGGGTTGTCGAGACACCCTCAGACCGAGGTCTTGTTTATAAATAAAAGTGTCTTTTCCCGGCCATACTATCGACATAATAATGGGTTGAAACTTCCCACAAGAGTTTGGCATCATACAAAAACAACATACATTCAGGTTCTATAACTCATGCTTTTTTGTTTTGGACAAAATTATTGCCCCTTTTATACTTAGAAGAACAATTTGGTTAAAGTTTTGTATGTAAGCTTGTTTCTTAGAAACATGTCTTTGGCATCGTTAGAGAACCATGATGGACGTGCGTCTGCACTGATGCCTCTTGTTCAGCATCAGAACAAATCATACATCTACAAAATTATCTTCTTTTCTTCTTCCTTACACCCCTTTCAATAAGCTGAATTTTTTTTTCTCTTAAATTTTTTGGAGACTAGAGACTACATTGTGTGAAAACCAAGAATACAATGTGTATTTAGCTTGGGCGGTACGCATTGTGGTATGTTTGGATCCGTACCGGTACTTTGCTCTCCGTGACTGAGAAATATATGGAAATTACCAAAGAAAAATATGATTCAATAATTTCTCTAATTCACGTTTGTTTGCTGCTTCATTGTGAATATAAAACATTTAATCAAACAATTAAAGATATAACTATAGACAATCTCATTAAAAATAAGTAAATAAAAACAATTTAAAATAATAACAAACTGTCAAGTCAGGTAAGTTTATGATTCTTCTGGCTACTTATGGAGCTATTAGAGTAGTCGTTATAATGTTATCCCGCAATATATGAAAAAATGTATTCATATTTTTGAAGCTACAAAACGTACATGGTATACCGTGGTACGTATCGCGGTATTTGCTAAAGAAATTTAGTATACCGCGGTACTTCATTTTTCGCGGTACCTAACTCTAAATGTGTAATATTTGAATGATTAAGATTTTGGCTTATTTTCATTTACTGGTACGATATCTTTTAATTAAATAAATTGATTACAGACCCTCTTAAATTTCGATTTCACTATAACAGCATGGACAAATTCTTGTTTTCAAAATAATCTTATGTGGAAATAAAACAAGATTCTAGTGATTCAGATCTACAGCATTTGATTGGTACCAAGAACGGCAACTCGGCCTAGAGATGATAACTTTGAGGCCTGGGTCACGTAGCCAACCTTATATGATTGCCTTCGATGAGGTAATGGCACTAATTAACACCTTGGATATCCTCGGGGAGGTTTGACAGTTACACACACACAGATAATGCACATTATGGCGAAAGGATCACATTTAACAATATATATATCCTTACCGAAAATTGTGCGGGGATATAGTGTTACCCTTGTTTGTCAGGACCTATGTCAGTGCGTCCCATCCTGTACGTCCTGTTTTTACAAATAAGTTTTTTATTAAGTCAGTTTCTCAGATACCAAAAGCCGGACAGTTTTCAAATTTCATACACACATCTATATGGCAGCAATATGTTCCTACCTGAATCGGGTCAATATAAATGACCTTGACCTACCTTTTATACTTTGTTAATTTACATTAAAATTTTACATTGACATTTTTAGATCATCTGAGCCGAAGGCTCAAGGTGTTCTATTGGGATCACTCTTCGTCCGTTGTCCGTCGTCGTTAACATTTGCTTCAAACGACTTCTCCTCAGAAACCCGCTTGGCCAATTTTGACCAAACTTCACAAGGATGATCCTTAGGTGAATGGTTTTTAGATTGTTAAATTTAGGTCAGCGCAACATCCAAGATGGCCGCCATTGCCATATAATTATGGTTGAAACCTAAAAAAAAACTTCTCAAGAACCGCTGGACAGATTTCAACAGTTTTTCGCCAATGCCTAGACTATCAAGTTTGTTCAAATGAAATTCCCGGGGTCAAAAATGGCTGTGCCAGGGGGGGTCCAAATTTGTATATTGAGATTTTGCATGTTTTTCATAGACTTATATAGGAAAAAACTTTAAAAATCTTCTCTTCTGAAACCACAAGGCACAGAGCTCTCATATATTACAAGTAGCATCAGCTAATGGTCCTCTACCAAGTGTGTTAAAATGGTGACCCTGGGGTCAAATTTGGCCCTGTCCCAGGCGTCACTGAGTTTTACATGGGATTATTTGTTTTTAAATCTATTTCTCTGAAACTACAAGAGCCAGAGGTTTAATATTTTGCATATACTATAAGCTTATGGTCCTTTACCAAGTTTGTTTAAATGGTGACCCTTGGGTCACATTTGGCCCCGCCTCAGGGGTCACATGTTTTACATAGACTTGTATAGGGAAAAACCTTTACAAAATCTTCTTCTCTGAAACTGCAAGAGCCAGAGGTTTAATATTTTGCATGTACCATAAGCTTATGGTCCTCTACCCAGTTTGTTCAAATGGTGACCCTGGGGTCACATTTAGCCCTGCTCCAGGGGTCAACTGTTTTACATAAGACTTGTAAAGGGAAAAACTTAAAAAATCTTCTCTGAAACCACAAGGCACACAGATCTCATATATTACATGTATACCCCTCTGGTCACATTTGGCCCTGCCCCAGGGGTTACACTCTAGCACCTTCATTTTGTATTTGATCTTTACCAAATTTTGTCAGTGTCTTTATATCAATTATATAACATTTCTTGAACAATCTTAACCAAACTTGCACAGATTGTATATGACCATAAGATTTCGAAGAAGTTTGATAATGGGCCAGTACTGACGTGATGTTTATTAAGTCAATTACTCACATACCAAAAGCCTTACAGTATTCAAACTTCATACAAACTTACATTTTTATGGCACCATTATGTTCCTACCCAAATCAGGTCCATATAACTTACCTTTCAATATTACACTTGACATTTTGTTACTCCATTTTGTAAGCAACCGATAACCCTTTAGGGGGGCATTCGGGTCCCTTGGACACATTTTCTAGTTCATTTTTCATTCAGGCAGCTGATCCTTATATGGTGTTTGTGATTGTTTATGGTTAACAGACTGTGAATCGTGTAGTCGACGATAAGCATGCATTACAACTTCAGTTCCTAGTGAACTCGTCTAAATAACTTGAATGGTATAAACACATATTTTGCAGTGTTCAAAGGTTACCGTTTTACTTGCTGAAATGACATTTTCATAGACCAGTCCACTAGCGGATCCAGAGAGGGGGGTGCGGGGCAAACCCGGCGCATGCACCCCCTAAAAATTCCGGATCATACATGTATGTCCATGTTACTGTAGATAAAATATCAAACAATTTCGATGCACGCCCTCAGTATAAATTTGTTTTCGCTCGCTCGCAGCATAATGGCTAATGAGTGGTTTAATTAACACATTGTTAAATCCTTTTATTTGAAAACGGACTTGTTTACCCAATCAATGCACTACCGCAACCGTTTTATGAGGCTAGAAACAGACCCGAAAATTGACCAAAATCTTACGCCCACCCTAAGCTGAAATCCTGGATCCGCCCCTGCAGTCTACTAAATGTAGCATGCAGTCATTATTATAATATGTATATTAGCAACAAAAGACGTTCACTAGTCTCTGTAGCGCAGTTGGTTGAGGCGTCGTGTTAGTGCGGGGGAAGTGAGGGTTCAAGCCTGCTGATGTACTTTTCCTTTTTTTTTCCCCTTTTTTTTTTAAAATTTTCATTATTATAATTTTCATTATTGCAAATGGTAAGATAGCAATGAACAGTTCCTTAACATTTTTCACTTTGATAACACAATCTTCTTAATTACACATGGTAGCAGTGAACAGTTTATTTGTGTTGTAATGTACACGCTAATGTACACGTATCCCTTACATGTGAACAATTGTATTTCTGTGCTGATGTGTACTTCTAGTTTGTGTTACAAGGGTGAATTGTAATAAATATTTAAGGCTAGTCAAGGTATTTGAACAGAGAGAAGCGAGGTCGCCCACATTGATTCAAAATGTTTGGTAGGAAGAACTGATGTTAAAAATCGGGAAGAATGTTTCTGTTAAGAAAAAACTATCGTGGCATGTTTATGTCTCCATGACAACTTAATGCCTTCAATAAATTAACACCCGTGACTTGATCTATTATTATGTTAATTTTTTGTCTCTAGGCAGATATTTTACGCAATTTTGTATGGAGTACATTTTAACTGTATTCCAGCTTTCCTGCACAACAATTTTTTCCAATTTATTTGAACCGTATTCCAACTTGACTGCAGTACAATTTGTTAGAATTTATTTTCAGTTGAGCTATTTTCAAGCTTGGTGCATGTGCATCAAGGATATAATACCTTATTTCAACATCAGTTGTGAGTATAAATCATTTCATTTTCAAACAGATTATTGTAAAAAAAAACGTTTTGAAAGAGGAGATATATACAAGGGCTCTCACAACATTAGTTTAAAAGTCACCTGTAAGAATTATTGAAACAATATACACTATGCGTTTTTAAACTCCTTATTCATAACTTTCACATCATGTCATTAGTTACATATTTACGAGAAGTTGAGATATTCATTAGGTGAAAATAAAGGGATTGACTCGGACTTCATCCTCAGTCTCTATATGAAAAATGAAAATATTAGACCATGATTTAAATTAAATGTATCCCTATCGGTGTTTTAAAATCAGACAACACCAAAAGAATGTACATAAATGTATACAAACAATAAAGCTTTTAAGGTAATTATTGCTTCAAGCTAGTTTTATTAAGGGCTAAAGTCAGTTGAGCATCAACGATAGGTATTTTATTTTGTTGATCACTGATAGATTATTTTGATGATGTCATGTGAAAGTTATGAATACATGTAAACGAGCTCTTATATTATAAACAACTTGACAATACTTCATAACAATTTCGTTATAACAGAGTATGGGCATTTCTCTTTCATCCACTCCTGCTTCAATTATCCTGGGTAATTACTCTGAAGTTCCTCTAATCTAGGCTCGATTCTGCTTCATTGATTTTGTCATTGCACTCCAGTGATGCATCCACAGACAGGATTATTCAGTGAATGCTCTCAGCTAGTCACTCATCCCAGCAGTTTTCTCAAAAATTGATGATCTGGTTGCCATGGTAACAGAAAGGTTTGTCGACAGGTAATTACTTAGTGCGCTGTCTCAGGTGCGTGAATTCCATGCTGAACTGTTACATGGTATGCTGGTAATATTGGGTATGCTGGTAATATTGACTTATTTTCTAATTCGTATTCAGAGTGTCTGCAAAGTGTTGTTTTATACAGATCAACAAACTCTTCCTAGTTCCTGTATATAAATGCACAACTGTATATTGTGCTATTCTTTATTAAATATAGGATTTTAAATGAGATTTTAGTTTTCATATGAAATATAATTATAATGAAAGAGTTTAAATCATTATTTATTTTATTTTAAGTAAGTAAAATTATAAACAATATTAAACGAGTTTCATATTTGTTTATAAAGGAGTGAGGATTGCAAAGGACACTTTGGCCTCTCTGCCTTTGGGCTCACTCAGTTCTCCTACAATGTATAGATGAGTTTAATGGTCATCATTAAACATTTAAAAAAAAATAATTATGCCCCCCCCCACCCCTCCCGTAAAGAGGCATATAATAATCACACTGTTCGACCGTTTGTTCGTCTGTCCTTCCGTCCAAAAAAACAATATCTCAGGTCAAATGAGTCAAAATTTTCGGTGGGGCATTTGTCACTGTTGTGACATTTCTTGTTTGATTTTGTTTTTCAGCTCTAATGGCCGAAGGCCAGCAGGGCTTATGCGATGGTACGTTGTCCTTTGGCGTTCGTTTCATCCGTTAGCAGCAGTCTCTCTAAAGTCACATGGCCAATTTTACTCAAATTCCTCAAGGTTGTTTCTGATATGGAGAAGACCATACACAAGAAAATAGCGGGTCAAATGACATCTTAAGATGGCCGCTGTTACTAAAAATAGTAAAAACCTCAATAAATCTTCTTCTCCAGAACCTCAATACAGATTTTGATAATTCTATTTTAGAAATGATTGAAAGGTCCCCAGGGTAAAAAATGGCCGTGCCCCGAGGGTCCAAAGTTTGTATATATAGAGATTTTGCATGTTTTACATAGCTTAAGGGAAAACTTGAAAAACTGTATATGGCATAAGCTTATGGTCCTCTACCAAGTTTTTTTCAAATTGTGACCATGAATTTAGCCCTTGAAAGGGAGGCACAATTTTACATAGAATTGTTTAGGAATATCTTTAAAAAATCTTCTTCTCTGAAATTGCACGTGTTTGAGGTTTTATATTTTTGCTTGAATCATACATATATTCTTTATAACAGTAACAACTTCAATCCAGATTTGTTGTTATCAAACAGAATAATATATAAACACTTTCAAAGACATGATATAAGTCAGTGATATGATGATATATTTTATTTATTTCACACCAGTATATAACGGTAAAAAAACTTGAATATAGTTTTCTGCTTTTCTCATTAATGCTCATCTTCTATTCATTACTGCTACGCCATCAATCTGGCGCGGTCAGCGCACATCGTTCGCATAAATCCCTCATCTGTACTGCGATCACACGTCACCAGGCAGTCAGCCTTGAAAAAACATCCAAAATATCAGCTTATCGCAGAATGGAAATCCATAAGTTCATTCAAGCTTGAGAGGAAACCCAGTGTGGCGTAGTTAAAAAATGGGGGAAATGCGGAGATGTACTGTAAATACCGCTATCTCGCATATGGGGAATAAATACGCCCTTTGAAGCAGAGAATGATCAGTTGGTTGTAATGAGAAATCTCCTTACCTAACGGCACAAAAGCAAGCTATGCGTGACTGAAAAATGACTTACACCAGTGTGAAATGAATTAAGATTATTTGCTTTAGCGCTTTTTCTTCTTTATCATCTGATAAGATGATAAATTGACATGTTCAACTTAGGCGTTGTCTTATTATCAAAGCCAAATATAAATCACGTTTATTCTTCCTGTATTGTATTAAATAAAAAAAATTGTGAGAAATAATACATTGGGATGAAAATTATGGTTTTTTATAACATGTATTGAAGTCTAAACTTCATTTATTTTACATTGATTATGAAACAAGATACACAGCTTATGCAATATATTGAAGGAATTAAGCTGGAGAACCCAGTGAAAATACATGTGTCTGAGTGGGTGAATGACCATCTTACTACCTCATTAAATTTTACAATGCCGAGCTGGGGAATCAAACCAGAGTTGCATTGGTGAGAAGGGAGTGCATTACTGGCTACACTACCCGATCATCCTCTGCCACTACTGGCTACACTACCCGATCATCCTCTGCCACTACTGGCTACACTACCCGAGAATCCTCTGCCACTTCTGGCTACACTACCCGAGCATCCTCTGCCAGTGCACTACCGGCTACAATACCAGAGCATCCTCTGCCGCTACTGGCTACACTACCCGAGCATCCTCTGCCACTACTGGCTACACTACCCGAGCATCCTCTCCCACTACTGGCTACACTACCAGAGCATCCTCTGCCACTACTGGCTACACTACCCAAGCATCCTCTGTCACTACTGGCTACACTACCCGAGCATCCTCTGCCACTACTGGCTACACTACCCGAGCATCCTCTGCGACTACTGGTTACACTACCCGAGCATCCTCTGTCTCTACCGGCTACACTACCCGAGCATCCTCTGTCACTACTGGCTACACTACCGGAGCATGTAGTGGCTACAATACCCAAGCATCCTCTGTCACTACTGGCTACACTACCTGAGTCACTACTGGCTACACTACCGGAGCATCCTCTGCCACTACTCGCTACACTACCCGAGCATCCTCTGTCACTACTGGCTAAACTACCCTAGCATCCTCTGCCACTACTGGCTACACTACCCGAGCATCCTCTGTCACTACTCGCTACACTACCCGAGCATCCTCTGTCACTACTCGCTACACTACCCGAGCATCCTCTGTCACTACTGGCTACACTACCCGAGCATCCTCTGTCACTACTGGCTACACTACCCGAGCATCCTCTGTTACTACTGGCTACACTACCCGAGCATCCTCTGTTACTACTGGCTACACTACCCGAGCATCCTTTGTCACTACTGGCTACACTACCGTAGCATCCTCTGCTACTACTCGCTACACTACCCGAGCATCCTCTGTCACTACTGGCTAAACTACCCGAGCATCCTCTGCCACTACTGGCTACACTACCCGAACATCCTCTGCCACTACTGGCTACACTAACCGAGCATCCTCTGCCACTACTGGCTACACTACCCGAGCATCCTCTGTCACTACTGGCTGCACTACCGGAGCATCCTCTGCCACTACTCGCTACACTACCCGAGCATCCTCTGTCACTACTGGCTAAACTACCCGAGCATCCTCTGCCACTACTGGCTACACTACCCGAACATCCTCTGCCACTTCTGGCTACACTACCGGAGCATCCTCTGTCACTTCTGGCTACACTACCCGAGCATCCTCTGCCACTACTGGCTACACTACCCGAGCCTCCTCTGCCACTACTGGCTACACTACCCGAGCATACTCTGCCACTACTGGCTACACTACCCGAGCATCCTCTCACTACTGGCTACACTACCGGAGCATCCTCTGTCACTACTGGCTACACTACCTGAGCATCCTCTGCAACTACTCGCTACACTACCCGAGCATCCTCTGTCACTACTGGCTACACTAGTCCACCCGAGCATCCTCTGTCACTACTGGCTACACTACCGGAGCATCCTCTGCCACTACTCGCTACACTACCCAAGCATCCTCTGCCACTACTCGCTACACTACCCGAGCATCCTCTGCCACTACTCGCTACACTACCCGATGTCACTACTGGCTACACTACCCGAGCATCCTCTGCCACTACTGGCTACACTACCCGAGCATCCTCTGCCACTACTGGCTACACTACCCGAGCATCCTCTGCCATATATTCGTATGTGAAATCCTGTGGTTAAACTGTTTATATTCAATTTCTCTGCCACATTGCGAATTTGGGGAAAAAACAGTCACTCTGGCGTTATAATTGTGACTAATATGGGGGTAGCCTTTCAGCAAAATCTCTATGCCTTGGGCATTCTCTGCCACATTAACAATGATGAACTCCCAAGCACATAACCAACTTAGGGGAAATCAAGTATAAATTCTCTGCCACGTTACCAATGGGAAAACCTGAAACATAACCTCTCTCCCGCATTAACAACTCCAACCATACATAATATTATAAAACCAAGTCATGTCACCAAATGGGGAATCACAAAGCATAGTATATCTTGCCACATTTCTAATCAGGGAAATTTACCCCAACACCAAGCATAATCTCTCATGTCACATTACCAATGGGGGAACACCAATCATAATCTCTCATGTCACATTACCAATGGGGGAACACCAAGCAATAATCTCTCATGTCATATTACCAATGGGGTAACACCAAGCATAATCTCTCCTGTCACATTACCAATGGGGTAACACCAGGCATAATCTCTCATGTCACATTACCAATGGGGGAACACCAAGCATAATCTCTCATGTCACATTACCAATGGGGAACACCAAGCAATAATCTCTCATGTCACATTACCAATGGGGTAACACCAAGCATAATCTCTCATGTCACATTACCAATAGGGGAACACCAAGCATAATCTCTCATGTCACATTACCAATGGGGAACACCAAGCAATAATCTCTCATGTCACATTACCAATGGGTAACACCAAGCATAATCTCTCATGTCACATTACCAATGGGGGAACACCAAGCATAATCTCTCATGTCACATTACCAATGTGGAAACACCAAGCATAATCTCTCATGTCACATTACCAATGTGGAAACACCAAGCATAATCTCTCATGTCACATTACCAATGGGGTAACACCAAGCATAATCTCTCATGTCACATACGATGGGGGAACACCAAAAATAATCTCTCATGTCACATTACCAATGTGGAAACACCAAGCATAATCTCTCATGTCACATTACCAATGTGGAAACACCAAGCATAATCTCTCATGTCACATTACCAATGTGGAAACACCAAGCATAATCTCTCATGTCACATTACCAATGTGGAAACACCAAGCATAATCTCACATGTCACATTACCGAAGTGGAAACACCAAGCATAATATCTCATGTCACATTACCAATGGGGGAACACCAAGCATAATCTCTCATGTCACATTACCAATGTGGAAACACCAAGCATAATCGCTCATGTCACATTACCAATGGGGGAACACCAAGCATGACCTCTCATGTCACATTACCAATGTGGAAACACCAAGCATAATCTTTCATGTCACATTACCAATGGGGGAACACCAAGCATAACCTCTCATGTCACATTACCAATGTGGAAACACCAAGCATAACCTCTCATGTCACATTACCAATGTGGAAACACCAAGCATAACCTCTCATGTCACATAACCAATGGAGAAACACCAAGCATAATCTCCCATGTCACATTACCAATGGGGGAACACTAAGCATAACCTCTCATGTCACATTACCAATGGGGGAACACCAAGCATAATGTCATGTCACATTACCAATGGGGGAACACCAAGCATAACCTCTCATGTCACATTATCAATGGGGGAACACCAAGCATAATCTCTCGTGTCACATTACCAATGGGGGAACACCAAGCATAATCTCATGTCACATTACCAATGGGGGAATGTCACATTATCATTGGGGAAACACCAAGCATAATCTCTCATGTCACATTACCAATGGGGGAACACCAAGCATAATCTCATGTCACATTACCAATGGGGGAACACCAAGCATAATCTCTCATGTCACATTACCAATGGGGAACACCAAGCATAATCTCATGTCACATTACCAATGGGGGAACACCAAGCATAATCTCATGTCACATTACCAATGGAGAAACACCAAGCATAATCTCTCATGTCACATTACCAATGGGGGAACACCAAGCATAATGACATGTCACATTACCAGTGGGGGAACACCAAGCATGACCTCTCATGTCACATTATCAATGGGGGAACACCAAGCATAATCTCTCGTGTCACATTACCAATGGGGGAACACCAAGCATAATCTCTCATGTCACATTACCAATGGGGGAACACCAAGCATAATCTCTCATGTCACATTACCAATGGGGGAACACCAAGCATAATCTCTCATGTCACATCACCATTGGGAACACCAAGCATAATCTCTCATGTCACATTACCAATGGGGGAACACCAAGCATAATCTCATGTCACATTACCAATGGGGGAACACCAAGCATAATCTCTCATGTCACATCACCATAGGGAACACCAAGCATTACCGCTCTGCCACATTACCAGTGGTGAAATCTGCAGCACAGTATCAGGGTTATATATATTTTCATTAGGGCGAATCTGAAGAATACTTTCTGTGCCAGATTACCAATGGGGGAACTCCAATCATGACCTCTCATGTCACATTACCAATGGGGGAACTCCAAGCATGACCTCTCATGTCACATTACCAATGGGGGAACACCAAGCATGACCTCTCATGTCACATTACCAATGGGGGAACTCCAAGCATAATCTCTCATGTCACATTAGCAATGGGGGAACACCAAGCATAATCTCTCATGTCACATTACCAATGGGGGAACTCCAAGCATGACCTCTCATGTCACATTACCAATGGGGGAACTCCAAGCATGACCTCTCATGTCACATTTACCAATGGGGGAACTCCAAGCATAATGTTTTTTATGGTAAATACCAAGAAAAAAACAAGGAGAAGGTGAAAAACTTCAAAATATTCACTTACGTTATTCAATTTTAGCTGATCTGTTTCATTAAAGTAGATATTTTAAAGTTGTGAAAATGAAATTAACATGACATATTTATTGTCTCGCCTTTTCGAAGAAAAAAGAGACTTAGGTGTTGCTTTTCCGGCAGCGGCGGCAGCGAAGGCGTCAACATACAAGTTTTGCGTTTAGGTCATTTTCTCACAAACTTATAGAATAGACCTTTCAAACTTTACTTATAGTTGTATCTTGGGTGGTACATCGCAACATGACAAAGCAAATGTGGATGTGACCTTGATCCTCCAAGCAAAGGGCAGATAACCTTATAATTTTTACCTTCAACTTTTACGTTTAGGTCACTTTTTCACAAATTGTCTGTCATAATCAAACTTTGCTTTATGTAGTTGTATCTTGAGTGGTACATTGCAACGTGACAAAGCAAATGTGGATGTGATCTTCACAATCCAAGCAAAGGGCAGATAACTTTAATTGTTACATTTACATCACTTTCTCATGAACTATAATTATGCACTAGATGTTTTAAACATAATTTATAGCTTAATCTTTGGAAGAAAAAATATTCTATTTTGGCATAGTTGTGTCTCGGGTAGTGCATCTTTTTGGATGCATGGATTTCATCTATGACCTTAACCTACTTTTTGGAGCTGATGATTTTTAGCTCTACTGGCCAAGGGCCTTTATTTTTTATCCGATCTTTACCAAACTTTAACAGATTGTTAATATCATTGAAAGCTTGGTCAAGTCCGAGTTATGGCCCTTGACTTAGTTAAAAATGCTATAGTTTGCCTCGTTAATACGATAGGGCTTTCATTTTTCATCTGATCTTTACCAAACTTTTACCAGATGATTTGCCTTTTTTTTTTATTATTAGTATTTTTTTTGCTAATTTTTAGCTCTTCTGATCAGAGATCAGCAGAGCTTATGCCGTGGTGCGGCGTCCGTCTGTCCGTCTGTCTGTCCGTCCGTAAACTTTTATTTGTAGCGACTACTCCTCTGAAACTACTGGCTGGATATTCATGAAACTTTACAGAAATGTTGCCCATGAAGTCTAGTTGATCCTAGCAAAAATTCATGTTAATGTGAAATCCAAGATGGCCACCAAAGCTAAAAATAGATTTTTAGCTCTACTGATCAGAGATCAGCAGAGCTTATGCCGTGGTGTGGCGTCCGTCCGTCCGTCCGTCCGTCTGTCTGTCCGTAAACTTTTATTTGTAGCGACAACTCCTCTGAAACTACTGGATGGATATTCATGAAACTTTACAGAAATGTTGCCCATAAAGTCTAGTTGATCCTAGCAAAAATTCATGTTGATGTGAAATCCAAGATGGCCACCAAAGCTAAAAATAGAGTTTTAAAATACAAGTTTGTAGCGACTACTTCTTGAAAACTATAAGTGATATTGATATGGGACTTTTTCTAAAATGATCAGCATGACATGGTGTTGATCCTTGTCAAAAATCGTTTTGATTCAACGTTAAACATGGCTCCCAGCGGCCATCTTTGTTTACATAGAGTTATATAGTAAAAACTTGTAGCGACTACTCCTCTGAAACTACTTGACGGATTGTCATGAAACTTTACAGGAATGTTGCTCTTTATGTCTAGTTGATCTTAGAAAAATGTCAGGTCGGCCAGAAATTCAAAATGGCCGCCACAGCTAAAAATAGATTTAAAATAAATAAGTTTGTAGCGACTACTTCTTCAAAACTATAAGAGATATTGATATGGGACTTTTTCTAAAATGATCAGTATGACATGATGTTGGTCCTTGTCGAAAATCGTTTTGAATTGACGTTAAACATGGCTACCAGCGGCCATCTTTGTTTACATAGAGTTATATAATGAAAACTTGTAGCGACTACTCCTCTGAAACTACTTGACGGATTTTCATGAAACTTCACAGGAATGTTGCTCTTAATGTCTAATTGATCCTAGCAAAATTTCAGGTCGGCCGGAAATTCAAGATGGCCGCCATGGTTAAAAATAGATTTTCAAAAAACAAGTCTGTAGCGACTACTTCCTGAAATCAAAATCAATCAGTAGAGCTTCAAGGTCATTGACCTCTTGTTAAAATACAAGTTTGTAGCGACTACTTCTTGAAAACTATAAGTGATATTGATATGGGACTTTTTTAAAATGATCAGTATGACATGGTGTTGGTCCTTCTCAAAAATCGTTTTGATTCGACGTTAAACATGGCTGCCAGCGGCCATCTTTGTTTACATAGAGTTATATCGTAAAAACTTGTAGCGACTACTTCTCTGAAACTACTTGGCGGATTTTCATGAAACTTCACAGGAACATTGCTCTTGATGTCTAATTGATCCTAGCAAAATTTCAGATCGGCCAGAAATTCAAGATGGCCGCCACAGCTAAAAATAGATTTTTAAAAAATAAGTTTGTAGCGACTACTGCTTGAAAACTATAAGTGATATTGATATGGGACTTTTTCTAAAATGATCAGCATGACATGATGTTGATCCGTGTCGACCATTATTTTAATTCGACGTTAAACATGGCTGCCAGTGGCCATCTTTGGTTACATAGAGTTATATAGTAAAAACTTGTAGCGACTACTCCTCTGAAACTACTTGACGGATGTTCATGAAACTTCGCAGGAATGTTGCTCTTGATGTCTAGTTGATCCTAGAAAAATTTCAGGCTCGCCGGAAATTCAAGATGGCCACCACAGCTAAAAATAGATTTAAAATAAATTTGTAGCGACTACTTCTTGAAAACTATAAGAGATATTGATATGGGACTTTTTCTAAAATGATCAGCATGACATGATGTTGGTCCTTGTCGAAAATCGTTTTGATTCGACGTTAAACATGGCTGCCAGCGGCCATCTTTGTTTACATAGAGTTATATAATGAAAACTTGTAGCGACTACTCCTCTGAAACTACTTGACAGATTTTCATGAAACTTCACAGGAATGTTGCTCTCGATGTCTAATTGATCCTAGCAAAATTTCAGGTCGGCCTGAAATTCAAGATGGCTAAAAATAAATTTTCAAAAAACAAGTTTGTAGCGACTATTTCCTGAAATCAAAATCAATCAGTAGAGCTTCAAGGTCATTGACCTCTTGTTTATTTTTTAATATACATGTTATTTTTTTTAGGTGTTTTTTTTTCATTATTTTTTTATCTATCTTTTTGATTTTTTTTAATAATTTTATTCTTTTTTTTTTTTTTAATATATAGATTTTTTTTTTGTGTTATTGCCGTGTTAGCAGGAAGCATCGGTAAGATGTCTAGTTGTGCATATCTTGCTTTTGCTCCAGATCGCTGATTTATGACGGAATTATGACCCTTTGACATTTTTACTTAAAATTTCTTGTCGGCGCTACTCCCCCTAAACGGTTGTATTTCTACAAAATTTGGCAGGAAGCCTCAGTAGGATGTTTACTTGTGCAGAGCGTGGTATATCAATGAAATCTTGGATAAGTTCGAAAACCAGCTAGATCTTGTTAGTAACGACAGAGTTATGGCCCTTGATTTGTTGAAAAATGCTATATTGTATTTTCCTTTGTTAAATCTGTAGTTACTTTATTTTTTTGGATGAAATTTCATTTATAGAAGAAAGTGGGACAAATTAAAAAATACCCATGCCAGACTAGTCACAGCAGACTTATTGCCCATGATTACCAGGTGAGCGATCTAAGGCCATCCTATCCCTGTTGTTTTTGCAATGTTTTAAAAGAAGTACTGATGGGAATTTTATGTCGACAACCCTTGATATAAGAGCCATTTTAGCCAGTAGAGCATCCACAGGCTCTCTTGGTCCTCTTGTTTTTAATAGAATGTCATTTTGTTTTTAAACAAATGCACTTAAATGTCATCTCAGCAAACTGCAAACTCCATTGCTTTTAGTTACTAAAATGTTTACAAACTTTCATTTAAGCATCATTGACCTTTTTATTTTAAGTCCAGCCCCCATTAGGCGAGACATGTGAATCCGCTTGTTTTGTCTTAAATGGAACTTAAACCAGTTTCAGACCACTCTTCCTTGGTCTGTCACTCATGTTCTTCTAGTTTGACACCATCACCTGACCTGGTTGCTGTAGACATGAGCAGTCAATCAAATTTCCATTGACCTTCATTTAATATTTACTGTTAGACTAATTACACTAATGATCCAGTAACCAGCATTCAGGGCTCTGATTTGTGAAAGAAAGTACAACAATTTGGATCTTAAGTCCATTTCTTAAATGCTTTACTATGAATTACACTTAACAAAAACAGAGATTTCATTTCATTTTCTTACAAATGAGATATTTCTGCACTACATGAACACTTGATTGTCTACATTTGCTAGGGTGGAAAAAAGTGGAAATTTTTTAATTTTTGATTAAAATCAGAATTTTCATCTGATGCTTTCCTTCAGTCATACTATACTCTGGGAAGAATTGACCTTATGCCAGTTGTCAATACATTTCAACCAATAAAATCAATCCGATATTAGCATGTGCAGCCTTATTGTATAATTAATATGACCTAGTGCCAGTATACTCCAACATCATCAAACAGGGCGGAGATATCTAAGTAATGGCATACGATCAAATAATGTAAAACTAAACTGATATCCTTTAGAGCATTAGTAAGTTATTAAAAAGTTTTATTCCTATGTATCCTTCCCCTCTCTCTGGGGCGGCTCTAAATAACCTATACTGTGTTGATGAGCCGTTAAACAACATTCAATTAATTTTATTTGATTTTACCTTGTATGTACCCATCACAGGCAGGGGCGTAGCTGTGCCTAAATCTGTGTGTAGGCACAAGGTGTAGGGGGGGTCCCGGAATATTTTTTTTAGAAGGAAGGCAAATCTTGCATTCTGACGGTATTTTAAGCAGAAAACAATATGTTTTTAACCCGCGATTTCAGGCTTTTTTATTCTGCGATTTCGCAACAAAAACATCGGAACAAAACAAAATAACATATATTGATATGAATACTTGCTTTCTGAAAATCTTTCGACATTTTGCACAATCATGGTGTGTTTGGTTCCGAAAGACCGCGATTGAAAACAGTTCGACTTTTATTTTCTCAAAATACCACGAATAAAAATTGGTATGAGCTGACCATACCCCTCCAACCGCTACCCCACTCAGTTTTTATTGCATTTTTGGCATTTGTATTTTTTAATTTTGGGGACAATGTGTAGGCACGTGCCTACAGTGCATGATAGGCAGCTATGCCACTGACAGGAGAGCATAAAATTCAAGATCAGTAAAACCTTTTGTCTCATAATCTAGTCTAATCAAGTAGGGTCCTTTTCTATTTTTTATGTATATATATATATAAATGTTGTTAACATTAATGCAGTAGATCTTGTTCATTTGTATAAGCTCACAGTCTGCATCACACCTTGAATCTGTGCCTGCAGGTAATCTTCTCCAATCTGTAGATCTAATTTACAACAGTATGTCAGAATTAAATGAAGTAGAAACCTTGAAATCAATAAAAACTGGAAAACAAAGGCTCCTAATTACCCGCTTGTCATGCCACATTTCCTAGACACAGTCCATTTACATATCTTGATAATTATCTGGAGAAACTTATAAAAACTATGTATAAAAGTAATCCAAGGAATTGATCAGTGGCCTCCAGTGGTTTGAAATTTGGATGTAAGTTGATATTTTTAAAAATAAAGATGTGGGTAGGGACAAAATTCAGGGTAACTAAGTATAATACAATAAATAGTGTGAAATTGTATACCTCTCTGTGGTATACTTCAGAAAAGAACATTATATGTGTATACTGGTAGATGATACAACATTATATGTGTATACTGATAGATGATACAACATTATATGTGTATACTGATAGATGACACAATATTATATGTGTATACTGATAGATGATGCAACATATAATGACAGATACAACATTATATGTGTATACTAATAGATGATACAACATTATATGTGTATACTGATAGATGACACAACATTATATGTGTATACTGATAGATGATGCAACATATAATGACAGATCATACAACATTATATGTGTTATACTAATAGATGATACAACATTATATGTGTATACTGATAGATGACATAATATTATATGTGTATACTGATAGATGATACAACAGTATATGTGTATACTGATAAATGATACAACATTATATGTGTATAGTGATAGATGATACAACATTATATATGTATTCTGATAGATGACACAACATTATATGTGTATACTGATAGATGATAGAACATATATGTGTATACTGATAGATTACACATTGTTATAGGTGTATACCTATATATGACACAACATTATATGTGTATAGTGATAGATGATGCAACATTATATATGTATTCTGATAGATGACACAACATTATATGTGTATACTGATAGATGATACAACATTATATGTATATACTGATAGATGATACAACATTATATGCATATATTGATAGATGACACAACATAATATGTGGATACTGATAGGTGACTCATTGTTATATGTGCAGTGTTTTTTTTATGTGTTTTGTGAATGCAGCCTGTGCCTGTGCCATTGTGAAAAATAGCGGCATTTTTCTAGAAATTGTGAAAATTGTGAAATATTATAACAAAAGAAAAAGAAACATCATTTTTCACTTTTAATTTCACAGTTTAATATCCCTTGGTTTTAAGTTTTGTTTTTGGTAAATACAGACTAGTTTTAACACCAGCGTATATTAAGACTAGTATTCTTACTGGTCTGTATTTACCCTAAAAAAATTTTTTTTTTTTTTTTTTTTTCAGATTGTGAATTTTTTGGATATAATTGTGAAAAAAGTATACTTTTTGGCATTGTGAATGGGGCCGAATAACGGCCCCAAATTAGGCATAAAAAAAACACTGATGTGTATACTGATATATGACACAGCATAATATGTGTATACTGATAGATGACATAACATAATGTGTGTATACTGATAGATGAAGCAACATTATATGTGTATACTGATAGATTGACACAGTGTTATATGTGTATACTGATAGATGACACAACATTATATGTGTATACTGATAGATGGCACATTGTTATATATGTATACTGATATATGACACAACATAAAATGTGTATACTGATAGATGACTCAATGTTATATGTGTATACTGATAGATGACACAACATTATATGTGTATACTGATAGATAACCCACCATTATATGTGTATACTGATAGATGACACATTGTTATATGTGTATACTGATAGTTGACACATTGTTATGTGTGAATACTGATAGATGACACATTGTTATATATGTATACTGATAGATGACACAACATGATAGGTGGATTGATTGATTGATAACACAACATTATATGTGTATACTCATAGATGACACAACATTATACAGGGCTTTTTCTAGGTGTCCCATGGGCCGAAAAACAGACCCGTTCCCAATGCAAAATAGTGATTTTTTTTCCCAATTAGGCCGACCATAAAAATTGTTGCTTTGCTGTTTCCCTACCTAGCCACGAAAAAGGGCCCTACCCAAAACTTCTTATAGCAATTATTTAAATGTTTTTTTGTCTATCTTCGGTATATTTTTCTTTAATTTCTTAAGATGTTTACTGTCCTTGGAAAAATAAATCACCTACATACCTACTCACTGATAAAATCCTGGGTCAGGAAACAGCAAGCAAATCTTTTTTTAAGGATGGCCTTCTTGAAAAAAAATTACCTGTCTCATATGTATGTTGTACTGATACATCCCTTATGTTACACACATCAATATAAGTGGTATTTTAGTGATGTAATAGTGTTCCTAGTTATATTGATGACAAAATTCCAATTTGTTCGTTTTTATGATAGAAATTTCCCAAATGTTCAAGGGTCCTTTTTTCCAAAGTACCTGGAAAAGTCCTGTTATATGTATATACTGATAGATGACACAACATTATATGTGTAAAGTGATAGATGGCACAACATTATATGTATACTGATAGCTTACACAACAATATATGTGTATACTGATAGATGACACAACATTATATGTGGATACTGATAGATGACACAATATTATGTGTATATACTGATATATGGTACAACATTATATGTGTCTACTGATATATGACACAACATTATATGTGTATACTGATAGATGACACAACAGTATATGTATATACTGATAGATGACACAACATTATATGGGGATACTGATAGATGGCACAACATTATATTTATATACTGATAGATGACACAACATTATATGTATATACTGATAGATGACATAATATTATATGTGTATACTGATAAATGATACATTATATGTGTATATTGATAGATGACACAACATTATATATATATACTGATAGATGGCACAACATTATATGTGGATACTGATAGATGACACAACATAACATGTGTATTTATAGGTGACACAACATTCAGTGTGTATATTGATGGATTACACAGCATGCCATGCATGTTACATGTACCTGGAGTATTGACAAACCTGACATGTTACAGGTACCTGGCATGTTACAGGTACCTGGCATGTTATAGGTACCTTGAATGTTACATGTACCTGGCAAGTTACATATACCTGGCATGTTACATGTACCTGGCATGTTACATGTGCCTGGAATGTTACATGTATCTGGCATGTTACATGTACCTGGCATGTTACATGTACCTGTCATGTTACATGTACCTGGCATGTTACAGGTACCTGGCATGTTATAGGTACCTTGAATGTTACATGTACCTGGCATGTTACATGTACCTGGCATGTTACATATACCTGGCATGTTACATGTACCTGGCACATTACAGGTGCCTGGAATGTTACATGTATCTGGCAAGTTACATGTACCTGTCGTGTTACATGTTATGTTAAATGTACCTGGCATGTAACATGTAGTTGATCATGTACCTGTTGTGTAACATGTACCTATGTCATGTTAAATGTACCTGGCATGTTACATGTACCTGGTATGTTGCATGTATATGGCATGCTACATGTACCTGGCATGTGTACCTGTCATGTTACATGTACCTTGCATGTTACTTGTACCAGGCATGTTACATGTACCCAATATGAGCACTAAATTTCCGAGAAAAAGTTGGTGACCTTTATAAAAAATAGCATACTTGACTTACACCTTTTAATGCCTTGTGTCCATGAATAATTACATATTACAGCTATATTGATTGTTGTTTCAAATATTTAATGTAATTGTAATTTTGTCGATTTAAAATCTATTCCGGCATGTCAGTCAGTTTGAATTTTAAGAGAGAGAAGATGATAATCGGATAACAAGTCGCCGATGCAGCACTCAGTAATCCTACCATGACTAGATTATGTCATATAAGGGATAACAAGTCGCCGATGCAGCACTCAGTAATCCGACCATGACTAGATTATGTCGTATAAGGGATAACAAGTCGCCGATGCAGCACTCAGTAATCCCACCATGACTAGATTATGTCGTATAAGGGATAACAAGTCGCCGATGCAGCACTCAGTAATCCCACCTTGACTAGATTATGTCGTATAAGGGATAACAAGTCGCCGATGCAGCACTCAGTAATCCCACCTTGACTAGATTATGTCGTATAAGGGATAACAAGTCGCCGATGCAGCACTCAGTAATCCCACCTTGACTAGATTATGTCGTATAAGGGATAACAAGTCGCCGATGCAGCACTCAGTAATCCTACCATGACTAGATTATGTCGTATAAGGGATAACAAGTCGCCGATGCAGCACTCAGTAATCCGACCATGACTAGATTATGTCGTATAAGGGATAACAAGTCGCAGATGCAGCACTCAGTAATCCCACCATGACTAGATTATGTCGTATAAGGGATAACAAGTCGCCGATGCAGCACTCAGTAATCCCACCTTGACTAGATTATGTCGAATAAGGGATAACAAGTCGCCGATGCAGCACTCAGTAATCCCACCTTGACTAGATTATGTCGTATAAGGGATAACAAGTCGCCGATGCAGCACTCAGTAATCCCACCTTGACTAGATTATGTCGTATAAGGGATAACAAGTCGCCGATGCAGCACTCAGTAATCCTACCATGACTAGATTATGTCGTATAAGGGATAACAAGTCGCCGATGCAGCACTCAGTAATCCGACCATGACTAGATTATGTCGTATAAGGGATAACAAGTCGCCGATGCAGCACTCAGTAATCCTACCATGACTAGATTATGTCGTATAAGGGATAACAAGTCGCCGATGCAGCACTCAGAAATCCCACCTTGACTAGATTATGTCGTATAAGGGATAACAAGTCGCCGATGCAGCACTCAGTAATCCCACCTTGACTAGATTATGTCGTATAAGGGATAACAAGTCGCCGATGCAGCACTCAGTAATCCTACCATGACTAGATTATGTCGTATAAGGGATAACAAGTCGCCGATGCAGCACTCAGTAATCCGACCATGACTAGATTATGTCGTATAAGGGATAACAAGTCGCAGATGCAGCACTCAGTAATCCCACCATGACTAGATTATGTCGTATAAGGGATAACAAGTCGCCGATGCAGCACTCAGTAATCCCACCTTGACTAGATTATGTCGTATAAGGGATAACAAGTCGCCGATGCAGCACTCAGTAATCCCACCATGACTAGATTATGTCGAATAAGGGATAACAAGTCGCCGATGCAGCACTCAGTAATCCCACCTTGACTAGATTATGTCGTATAAGGGATAACAAGTCGCCGATGCAGCACTCAGTAATCCCACCTTGACTAGATTATGTCGTATAAGGGATAACAAGTCGCCGATGCAGCACTCAGTAATCCTACCATGACTAGATTATGTCGTATAAGGGATAACAAGTCGCCGATGCAGCACTCAGTAATCCGACCATGACTAGATTATGTCGTATAAGGGATAACAAGTCGCCGATGCAGCACTCAGTAATCCAACCATGACTAGATTATGTCGTATAAGGGATAACAAGTCGCCGATGCAGCACTCAGAAATCCCACCTTGACTAGATTATGTCGTATAAGGGATAACAAGTCGCCGATGCAGCACTCAGTAATCCCACCTTGACTAGATTATGTCGTATAAGGGATAACAAGTCGCCGATGCAGCACTCAGTAATCCTACCATGACTAGATTATGTCGTATAAGGGATAACAAGTCGCCGATGCAGCACTCAGTAATCCGACCATGACTAGATTATGTCGTATAAGGGATAACAAGTCGCAGATGCAGCACTCAGTAATCCCACCATGACTAGATTATGTCGTATAAGGGATAACAAGTCGCCGATGCAGCACTCAGTAATCCCACCTTGACTAGATTATGTCGTATAAGGGATAACAAGTCGCCGATGCAGCACTCAGTAATCCCACCATGACTAGATTATGTCGTATAAGGGATAACAAGTCGCCGATGCAGCACTCAGTAATCCTACCATGACTAGATTATGTTGTATAAGGGATAACAAGTCGCCGATGCAGCACTCAGTAATCCTACCATGACTAGATTATGTTGTATAAGGGATAACAAGTCGCCGATGCAGCACTCAGTAATCCTACCATGACTAAATTATGTTGTATAAGGGATAACAAGTCGCCGATGCAGCACTCAGTAATCCTACCATGACTAGATTATGTTGTATAAGGGATAACAAGTCGCAGATGCAGCACTCAGTAATCCTACCATGACTAGATTATGTTGTATAAGGGATAACAAGTCGCCGATGCAGCACTCAGTAATCCTACCATGACTAGATTATGTTGTATAAGGGATAACAAGTCGCCGATGCAGCACTCAGTAATCCTACCATGACTAGATTATGTTGTATAAGGGATAACAAGTCGCAGATGCAGCACTCAGTAATCCTACCATGACTAGATTATGTTGTATAAGGGATAACAAGTCGCCGATGCAGCACTCAGTAATCCCACCATGACTAGATTATGTTGTATAAGGGATAACAAGTCGCCGATGCAGCACTCAGTAATCCCACCTTGACTAGATTATGTTGTATAAGGGATAACAAGTCGCCGATGCAGCACTCAGTAATCCTACCATGACTAGATTATGTCGTATAAGGGATAACAAGTCGCCGATGCAGCACTCAGTAATCCTACCATGACTAGATTATGTCGTATAAGGGATAACAAGTCAAGGTTGCGGCACGCAGTAATCCCACCTTGACTAGATTATGTTGTATAAGGGATAATTGTGTTGTACTTTTAAAAGGTATGATTTAGACCTTACCCTTAATTGAAAGTTCAAAAGGTCTGAATATAAGAACAACAGCTTTCCTGAGCTCCAGTCAGAAGTTTTTTAAAAAAAAGAGTTAAAACTACAAAAATACTGATAGAAGTTTATATATAAAAAAATGTATCATCATAGGTCATTTGGATAAGGTGAAAATATGCATAAAATATATAAAAATAGAATACTTGATATGAACCCAAGCTAATTTTTGTATGTTTCATACTGACTCATTATCTGAGTCGAGTAAAGATCTTCTTTTTTTTCTCTCAAATATCTGATTACTGTAATGTTTAAATTGGGTTTTCAGTTTGTTTTTAACCAGATTGTTCAACGGAAAAGTCCAGTTATTAGATTTTTGAGTGACATTTGACTGTGGCTATCCACTTTCTGTTATAAAGCAGTTAGTCCCATTTTCTCCAAAACATGTTATTGATAACTCAGTGGATTGATTTAGTTTGTGCACAGTTGTTACATATGATCTTAGATATCAAACAGTTAATGCACAGTTGTTACATACGATCTTAGATATCAAACAGTTAATGCACAGTTGTTACATACGATCTTCGATAACAAACAGTTAATGCACAGTTGTTACATACGATCTTAGATATCAAACAGTTAATGCACAGTTGTTACATGTGATCTTAGATATCAAACAGTTAATGCACAGTTATTACATACGATCTTAGATATCAAACAGTTAATGCACAGTTGTTACATACGATCTTAGATATCAAACAGTTAATGCACAGTTGTTACATACGATCTTAGATATCAATCAGTTAATGCACAGTTGTTACATACGATCTTAGATATCAAACAGTTAATGCACAGTTGTAACATACGATCTTAGATATCAAACAGTTAATGCACAGTTGTTACATATGATCTTAGATATCAAACAGTTAATGCACAGTTGTTACATACGATCTTAGATATCAAACAGTTAATGCACAGTTGTTACATATGATCTTAGATATCAAACAGTTAATGCACAGTTGTTACATACGATCTTAGATATCAAACAGTTAATGCACAGTTGTTACATATGATCTTAGATATCAAACAGTTAATGCACAGTTATTACATACGATCTTAGATATCAAACAGTTAATGCACAGTTGTTACATACGATCTTAGATATCAAACAGTCTTAGATATCAAACAGTTAATGCACAGTTGTTACATATGATCTTAGATATCAAACAGTTAATGCACAGTTGTTACATACGATCTTAGATATCAAACAGTTAATGCACAGTTGTTACATACGATCTTAGATATCAAACAGTTAATGCACAGTTGTTACATATGATCTTAGATATCAAACAGTTAATGCACAGTTGTTACATATGATCTTAGATATCAAACAGTTAATGCACAGTTGTTACATATGATCTTAGATATCAAACAGTTAATGCACAGTTGTTACATATGATCTTAGATATCAAACAGTTAATGCCAATGTTTTCATGACCTTCAGTTTGTGGTTAAAAAACAGCGTTTTTTGTGGAATTTCCACATTTCTTGTTTTAGGTCTTCCTTTCTCAAAAGTGTGACTTTCTATTCCAGTGTAAGTTGTAACAAAGGTTGTGCCTCTGTGGACTGGTAGGGAGTCCATAGTGGCCAGCTTATATACATTTCCCTGCCTTAATTGTGATACTGGGTGTGCAGTTTTTAGCTCTACTGATCAGAGATCAGCAGAGCTTATGCCGTGGTGCGGCGTCCGTCGTCCGTCTGTCCGTCTGTCCGTCCGTCTGTCCGTCCGTCTGTCCGTTAACTTTTATTTGTAGCGACTACTCCTCTGAAACTACTGGATGGATATTCATAAAACTTTACAGAAATGTTGCCCATGACGTCTAGTTGATCCTAGCAAAAATTCATGTTGATGTGAAATCCAAGATGGCCGCCAAAGCTAAAAATAGATTTTTTAAATTCAAGTTTGTAGCGACTACTTCTTGAAAACTATAAGTGATATTGATATGGGACTTTTTCTAAAATGATCAGCATGACATGATGTTGATCCTTGTCGAAATTTATTTCGATTCGACTTTAAACATGGCCGCTAGCAGCCATCTTTGTTTACATAGATTTATATAGTAAAAACTTGTAGCGACTACTCCTCTGAAACTACTGGATGGATATTCATGAAACTTTACAGAAATGTTGCCCATGAAGTCTAGTTGATCCTAGCAAAAATTCATGTTGATGCACAATCCAAGATGGCCGCCAAAGCTAAAAATAGATTTTTAAAATACAAGTTTGTAGCGACTACTCCTTGAAAACTATAAGTGATATTGATATGGGACTTTTTCTAAAATGATCAGCATGACATGATGTTGATCCTTGTCAAAAATCGTTTTGATTCGACGTTAAACATGGCTGCCAGTGGCCATCTTTGTTTACATAGAGTTATATAGTAAAAACTTGTAGCGACTACTCCTCTGAAACTACTTGACGGATGTCCATGAAACTTCACAGGAATGTTGCTCTTGATGTCTAGTTGATCCTAGAAAAATTTCAGGCTGGCCGGAAATTCAAGATGGCCGCCACGGCTAAAAATAGATTTAAAATAAATAAATTTGTAGCGACTACTTCTTGAAAACTGTAAGTGATATTGATATGGGACATTTTCTAAAATGATCAGCATGACATGATGTTGATCCTTGTCGAAATTTATTTCGATGCGACTTTAAACATGGCCGCTAGCGGCCATCTTTGTTTACATAGATTTATATAGTAAAAACTTGTAGCGACTACCCCTCTGAAACTACTGGATGGATATTCATGAAACTTTACAGAAATGTTGCCCATGAAGTCTAGTTGATCCTAGCAAAAATTCATGTTGATGCAAAATCCAAGATGGCCGCCAAAGCTAAAAATAGATTTTTAAAATACAAGTTTGTAGCGACTACTCCTTGAAAACTATAAGTGATATTGATATGGGACTTTTTCTAAAATGATCAGCATGACATGATGTTGGTCCTTGTCAAAAATCGTTTTGATTCGACGTTAAACATGGCTGCCAGTGGCCATCTTTGTTTACATAGAGTTATATAGTAAACACTTGTAGCGACTACTCCTCTGAAACTACTTGGCGGATTTTCATGAAACTTTACAGGAATGTTGCTCTTGATGTCCAATTGATCGTAGCAAAATTTCAGGTCGGCCAAAAATTTAAGATGGCCGCCACAGCTAAAAATAGATTTTTAAAAAATAAGTTTGTAGCGACTACTTCTTGAAAACTATAAGTGATATTGATATGGGACTTTTTCTAAAATGATCAGCATGACATTATGTTGATCCTAGTCAAACATTATTTTGATTCGACGTTAAACATGGCTGCCAGTGGCCATCTTTGTTTACATAAGAGTTTGTATAGTAAAAATGTGTAGTGACTACTCCTCTGAAACCACTAGACGGATTTTCATGAAACTTCACAGGAATGTTGCTCTTGATGTCTAGTTGATCCTAGCACAATTTCAGGTCGGCTGGAAATTCAAGATGGCCACCACAGCTAAACATAGATTTTTAAAAACAAGTTTGTAGCGACTACTTCTTGAACACTGTAAGTGATATTGATATGGGACTTTTTCTGAAATGATCAGCATGACAAGATGTTGATCCTTGTCAAAAATTATTTTGATTCGACATTAAACATGGCTGCCAGTGGCCATCTTTGTTTACCTAGAGTTATATAGTAAAAACTTCAACTTGTAGCGACTACTCCTCTGAAACTACTTGACAGTTTTTATGAAACTTCACTTCACCTAGCTATCAAAATCTATCAGTAGAGCTTCAAGGTCATTGACCTCTTGTATTTGTTTGTTATCATGTTTAATGATATATTGGGACACATTTATTAACATAGTAGTAAAGCGAAAGTAGAAATGGGTGAATCATACCAAGGCATGTCAAAATATAAAATGACATCATTCAACAGTGTGGCTCTTTCTTATGTTTTGTTGAAACATTGGATTATTTTATTGTTTGCTTTAAACATTTGTATGGTGAAAAATGAGCGTTTTTGTCTCTTTGATATAAATGATTCCTATATACAACGAAGAAGGAAAATCAGTGGTGCTGACCCTTATTTCCATCTGAGGTTCCCTGTCCCAGTATACTAGGGCATAAAATATACACATAGTGATAGTAATATGTTTTTTCCTTACACTGCCCCTCCATTTCAAAACCATTTGAAAGCTTATTTTTTTTATATCATTATCAGTGTTTTCATGCATGGTCATTGATTATTTATTCACTTCAACTATTTACAATTCTGTCCTAGTTTAAGGATATCTTAACAAGTGTTATATTGATATAACCAAGTAAATTTCTGTATACCTTCCCTGATTGTGTGACCACCAATGCCTATATCCCTACACCACTCCCCTGGCCATGTAGCCAACCCAGTTCCTTGAACTTCCCCTGTCTCTGTAAAGCAGCTGAACTCCTTGTCCATATAACCACCCATGCCTCTGCAATACCAACACCTCCCTGACCCTATAACATGCACCAGTGCCTCTGTAACGTCACCCCCAATGAATCTATAAACAACACAAGCCCCTTTAATCTGACCTTGACCTAAGGTTAAAGTTCAAGGTTGCAGAGTCACTCACATTATTTAGACTGAACTTTAACCTTAGTACAAGGTCATATCCTTCATTAGTGTGAGTATTTTGTACAGCACATTTGATAATTTAATATCTAGTTGATAAAATCAGGAAAGTGAAACTTTGTTATGCACATTATAAATTTTGTCTGTTAAATGAATGTTACAGCAGTACATGGTTTCTCGGTCACTGACTTCTTAATGCTGTGGGTGTTATTGTTGTTGTTTTTCCAAGTATACGTGTATATAATTTTAATTTTCAGAACACTTAATTTCATGGTTCATGGATCAAGATTTTCAAGTTGTAGACAGACAGTGTTGAGGTAAGACTTTATGCTTTTTAAATTGTTGACTCTTATGCCTCTTTTTTGTATTAATTAAAAAATCGATCGACTTATTATAAAAGACCTAACAAATGCCAAACCACAAATGTGGGAGTAACACTTTATATCTATGCATTTTGATCGAAAAAGACTCTCAAACCTTTTTGGTTTGTATTGTTTTGACAGTCATGTCTTAAATTCTGTCCATACATGCATAATTTGGAGATGTGACAGTTCTTGTTGCTGATTATTAAAACGTTCATTCAGGTATGTGACAGTTCTTGTTTATGATTATTAAAACGTTCTTTCAGGTATGTGGCAGTTCTTGTTGATGATTATTGAAATGTTCATTCAGGGATGTGACAGTTGTTGTTGATGATTATTGAAACATTCATTCAGGGATGTGACAGTTCTTGTTGCTGATTATTGAAACGTTCATTCAGGGATGACAGTAGTTGTTACTGATTATTGAAATGTTCATTCAGGGATGTGACAGTTCTTGTTGATGATTAATAAAACGTTCATTCAGGGATGTCACAGTTCTTGTTACTGATTATTGAAATGTTCATTCAGGGATGTGACAGTTCTTGTTGATTAATGAAACGTTCATTCAGGGATGTGACAGTTGTTGTTACTGATTATTGAAATGTTCATTCAGGGATGTCACAGTTCTTGTTGCTGATTATTGAAACGTTCATTCAGGGATGACAGTAGTTGTTACTGATTATTGAAATGTTCATTCAGGGATGTGACAGTTCTTGTTGATGATTAATGAAACGTTCATTCAGGGATGTCACAGTTCTTGTTGATGATTATTGAAATGTTGATTCAGGGATGTGACAGTTCTTGTTGATGATTATTGAAACGTTCATTCAGGGATGTCACAGTTCTTGTTTATGATTATTGAAACATTCATTCAGGGATGTGACAGTTCTTGTTGCTGATTATTGAAACGTTCATTCAGGGATGACAGTAGTTGTTACTGATTATTGAAATGTTCATTCAGGCATGTGACAGTTCTTGTGATGATTAATGAAACGTTCATTCAGGGATGTCACAGTTCTTGTTGATGATTATTGAAATGTTCATTCAGGGATGTGACAGTTGTTGTTACTGATTATTGAAATGTTCATTCAGATATGTGACAGTTCTTGTTGCTGATTATTGAAATGTTCATTCAGGGATGCGACAGTTCTTGTTGATGATTATTGAAACGTTCATTCAGGGATGTGACAGTTGTTGTTACTGATTATTGAAATGTTGATTCAGGGATGTCACAGTTCTTGTTGATGATTATTGAAACGTTCATTCAGGGATATGACAGTTGTTGTTACTGATTATTGAAATGTTCATTCAAATATGTGACAGTTCTTGTTGCTGATTATTGAAATGTTCATTCAGGGATGCGACAGTTCTTGTTGATGATTATTGAAACGTTCATTCAGGGATGTCACAGTTCTTGTTGATGATTATTGAAACGTTCATTCAGGGATGTGACAGTTGTTGTTGCTGATTATTGAAATGTTGATTCAGGGATTTGACAGTTCTTGTTGATGATTATTGAAATGTTGATTCAGGGATTTGACAGTTGTTGTTGCTGATTATTGAAATGTTCATTCAGGGATGTGACAGTTGTTGTTGCTGATTATTGAAATGTTCATTCAGGGATGTGACAGTTGTTGTTACTGATTATTGAAATGTTCATTCAGGGATGTGACAGTTCTTGTTGCTGATTATTGAAACGTTCATTCAGGGATGTGACAGTTCTTGTTGCTGATTATTGAAACGTTCATTCAGGGATGTGACAGTGGGTGGGGGGGGGGGGGGGGGGGGGGGGGGGGGGGGGGGGGGGGGGGGGGGGGGGGGGGGGGGGGGGGGGGGGGGGGGTTATGTCAACCTTGTAAAAAGTTCAGGGGGGGGGGGTTCCACCTTGTAAAAAACATGAGGAGGGTTTTGTCCACCTATACAAAAATGAGCAGGTTTTTTTTTTGTCCGGGTGGGTTTTGTCCTAGATTCAAGAAATGCTGCAAACTACTTGCCTTGTATACGACACCCTATACTCTACAACTGTAAACCCTAGAGTGCCTAGTGGCAGGTTGTAACAGTTTCCTGCTGCCAACAACTAGTCTTGCCACCTCCATTACAGGTGTGACACATGCTCACTATGGCTGTATGACACTTTGTCCAGTTTATCTGATTATGTGTTTTTATTGACCACTATACTGATGATGGTACACTAAAATCACTGACCACATGCTGGGGTAATCAGGGTTGCCATGGTGATTACATGGTGACATAATGACACGGTCATACAAATATATGGTTGTATACATTTTGCATGTTTATCAATGGTTCTAATTATAAAAACAAGATATCAAATGACAAATTAATAAAATGACATAAATTGTATAATGAGTGTCTTCATAACAAACATAAATCGAGTAGAATGATTCATTTTGTTACATGGTTTTGGCAAGGTTTCTGAAGGCATGATGCAAAGCCAACATAAAAAACCACAGTTTTTCAATTTAATCATTGCATGATGCAAAGCCTACAAAAAAAGCACAGTTTTTCAATTTAATCATTATAAGTAAACGTTATTACTCCATTCAATGTACAACTGATGAAGTTCTTGTTTTACATTCAAGTGTTGCTAAAATACCAGAGGGATTGAACTATCGAAAACTAATGTTTATTTGCTTCATTGATTCGAAAAAGAAAGTGAGCACTAAAATTGGCATAAACAACCTGATTACAGATATTACATTGCTGTAAACGTTTCTGTCATATCCTAACTTAATGTTTTAGAAGAAGTTAACAGTTTGACATTCATCAGAAATTAAAAAACAAAAACAATTACAAGATGTCCGTTATCTTGTGTTTTCCCATTGAACTCCATGCAGTTTGCAATTTTTTTGTTCTTTTTTGACTTTGCGGAACTAGACTGTTTTAGTGAAGAAACTCTTCATTCCAAAGTTATCTTTACTTTATTAAATGCATACATTTTGATAATTTTAAAACTTGTCTTATTTTGCTAAATTTTTCATTACAACTTTTTGAATATTTACAAAAATAGATGAGGCTTTCTTTTTAGACTGAATATATATCATGTATATACCATATTTTTCCTAATATTAGCACCTGGGCGCTATGCAAAATACCTGAAGGAGGCACTGTTTTAAAATGTAAAAATAAAAAAATGTGCGCGTGGTGGTTGGGGTGGGAGGGTGGGGTGGATTTTTTGATACAAAATATCGAAAATATATTGAATTTGGAAGATCTTTCATTTATGTTTTATGTTTTTAATTTTTTTTCGGGGTGCTACTTTTAGGGAAGGCGTTTTTATTGGGAAAAATATACAGTATAATTATATAATTGGGAGAAATATACGGTATAATTATATAATTGGGAGAAATATACAGTATAATTATATAATTGGGAGAAATATACAAATTGGGAGAAATATACAGTATAATTATATAATTGGGAGAAATATACGGTATAATTATATAATTGGGAGAAATATACGGTATAGTTATATAACATATGTTATTGAAAAAGCAAACACACACACTCAACATTTACTTTTATGTAACTTTAACTTAATGTACTACAATGTCAGTAATAGACCAGAAAAAAGGTTGTGGTTCTGTTTACTAGTAAACATTTGAAGTGACACATTTAAATATCATTTCATGTTTAATACTAATGTACTTTTCCTGCATATATAACATTTGACACATCATTAACTGCAACCTTATTACTTTTATCTTGGCCTTAATACTTGTGCATTCTTTATCAGGTCAACATTATAGGTCACCTGGCTTCTTTACTAAATATGACCTTAACATGGTTGAGTGATTTTGAAGTTGTTTCCAGTCATTAATAAAGAAACGTGTCAGCTGTGATATCCTGTGATATCCTGTGAAATTTTGTCATAAATTGGCTTGATTACTGGTGGACAAAGACATGCTAAGGAGGAAGTCAGTACTGCTTCAATCATTATGTAAACAACTTAAATGAATACCATTTTGTTTTGATTTGTCCTGTATATGATAATATAAGAAGAAAATAAATTAAAAAGTACTATTATAAACATCCAAGTGTTTTAAAATTTATAGAGCTAATGAAAACACGTAACAAGAAAGAATTGTTTAATTTATCTTGGTTTATAAAAGAAGCATTTGATACTCGTAAAGATTTATTGTTTAATCAAAACTAGGTTTGTCCTCGAATAAAAAATATTATCAATTAATTATTTATGTTATTGCTTTTGTGATAATGAGAACTTAATCATCTTTTTAGTTTAATATTTAATTTAATTTGCATAAGTTAAAGTTCAGTGTCATTTTCACATATTTATACAATTACTTAATATTACTAGTGTGCAAAATTATGTTTTTGTTGTTTGTTTGTTTTGTTTTTTCTGTCACAATATGTTTGTATATTGTATATAATGAGAAACTTGTAAAGTTTAAATCAATAAAAATATCCGTCTGTCTGTCTGCTTAAAGGGACATGCGGCAATCAATTGAAATTTTAATCCAGCGTTAAAGTCAGCATCTCAATTTCAGTGAATTGAGTTGTATATAATTAAATAAAATTCTCTGAGTTTTCAGTTGTTCATCGTTATTCTACAATATGTTTGACTTTTATTGTTGCAATATAATCAACAATTAGTAAAACATAATTTACTCTGAGCTATTGTTGTAATTAATGTCTCTGAGCTATTGTTGTAATTAATGTCTCTGAGCTATTGTTGTAATTAATGTTAATGATTGCAAAAATTCAAGTTACATAGAAAAACTAACAAGATGCCGCAATTGAGTTTAAAGGGGTTGATGCGTTATTTTCCAAACGAGGTTTATTTTAACTTGAAGGGTCCTAAAAAACTCGAAAAAAGCTGAAAAGTTATCAAAATGCCATGAAAAATAAAGGAGATCATCAACCCCTTTAAACAAGCTCAAGATATGCAGATATGCACTTTTCTGCCTAATAAAGGGGTGACCTATTAAATTTGCTTTATTAGGCAATGACCAATAGAGCAAATTGATGCGGAATCACCCGTCTTTTATTGTACGTAACGTTATCTGACGTCATGCACGTAACGTTGCCAGACGTCACCCGTCTTTTATTGTACGTAACGTTATCTGACGTCATGCACGTAACGTTGCCAGACGTAATACAACAAACAAAAAACAACAACATGGCGGCGTCCTCGATAAGCGTAACATTCTGAGAAATAGGTAATAATAGTAATTCATACAGAAAATTTGGATAATCTACATGATAAATAGAATATTATGTCAGTGCCTTTTACTATCAAGTTTATTAGGCTCGGCACGAAAACGAAGAATGGCTCGGCAGAGCCTCGCCATTCTTCGTTTTCTAAGCCTCGCCTAATTAACTTGATAGTAAAAGGCACTGACATAATATTCTCTATATAGATGCTGTGTTATTTTCTTGTTTCCAGGAGCTGGGCATTTGGGGATAGGAGTTAGTGGGGGTGGGGTGGGCACAACCCAACATTATTTCAGTATTTGTTATTTTTTAGAGTTTGGTTGATATGATCACAAATGTTGGGGTATTACAAACCAACTTAAAACATTAAATAAAGCATTTCAAAAATAAATATGCCCTTTAATAATTAATTAATCAGTTTTTCTGGCCAAATAACATAAGCCCAGTACTAAGTTATCTCTGCCCTATTGTTGATGTTGGAGTAGACTGACAGTAGGTTATATATTATAATACAGTTGCACATGCTTTATAATACAGCTGCATGTGCTATTGTTTGTCAAATCAAATCAAATCAAATTTTTTATTCATATTTTTTATGAAGTGTTTACTGTTAAAATTGAGGTATCTACAGTGTGATTCTAAAACCCTACATATGTCATGCACATTCATGCAAATTTATTCAATATATACATCTTTCAAAATAAAATCTTTAAAATTATCATCTTTTTACTCTGCCAAAGTTTTTTTATATTAGGCCAAACAAAATGAATACTTCGTTTCCGCTAACGTCTTGATAAAAAATAGGGTAGGTAGGTAGGCACAACTTTTTTTTTTTTTTTTTTTTTCTACGCGATATAAAATAGTAGGACTTTATAGGTTAATTTTCTACGTAATATCATTGTATTTCAATTTATGTTGTATTAAATCATACTTTATTGAATAAATGAATATAAACAAGTTTAAAAAAGATTTGTTGTCTCTTTATTTCACCCTAAAATAAACATCAAAATATTTAAAAAAAATCCATATAAACCTCTAGAACAAGTTTAATATTAAATGAGCTAGATCAGGCCCTAGTATCACGAATAAACTCAAGTTGAGATTTTAACTGGACTCAAAATGTCTTTTTATATCAAATAGTAACCGAAATAATAGATATTCTTTTACATTAATATATAGAAAATTTATAGTAAAGTTTGTTGTTATATTTTAACTCAAGTACTCAAATTGTTACTCTATAAATGTAATTTATTTTACCAAGATTTAAGAAAATGAATTTTAGATGGACTCAAATATTTTAGATCCAACTCAAATACATTTTCTTCATTGTTTTCCAAGCAACTGTAGATTTTCACTTGTCTCAATATCAGTAAAAGATCTATATACACTGATTTCCAGCAAAATTAAAATGATCCAATACAATATTAACTCAGAATTGTAATGTCAAAGACAGTTGCACACCGTGATATTCCGAAACAATGTCAATTATTCTGCTTGAATTCTTAACTGGGTACAGTTTTTTCAATCCAGGAAAAATGTCTGCATTTGTCAAACGTAACCAGCAGTAAACTTGTTGCCATGCCGTTAAAATTAGGGACAAACTCAACAGAGCTGACAACGATTTTTTCCAAAAAACATTGTCACCGTAAGGACACCTGGTAGACGCTTTAAAAAATATTGACATGCGTTTCAAGTATCGGGACGACTAATTACCGGAAAGATTTATATTATGCGGAAAGGAATAGAAAAGAGCAAAAACGATCGAACATATTTTTTATTACGAAAACAGTGAAAAAAACTTAAGGGTCGGCGGAAAAAAATAGGGTCGGTCGGGTTAGCGGAAACAGAGTATTCATTTTGTTTGGCCTTACTATAGAACCTAAGGATAAAAACCTAGTAAACAAATTGTATCACCTACTGAAAATAAGATAAAACCTCAACATCTTTGCAAAGGAAAATTATGAACTGGTCTAAAATACAACGGTAGGGAATATCAACAAAACACATAGACATACACAGTCTTATTGGTTTGCTTGGTTGAAATGAATAAAAGATTGACAACTGCCATCATGTTAATTATTGTGGGTTTGAAACAATAATATACTGGCTCCCCTTCGGTCAAAATACTGCAGGTGCCCCGATTGCTCCCCACGCACCCCTAACTTACTCCTCCTTACCCACACTCCCCACTTCCTCCTCCTCTACAGGCTCCTATACAATAAGAATTATTAAGTCTGATAATTGTAATGCATTCTTAAAGTCATAAAACTACATTCTTTATTATTAAAATTTATCACATAACTTGTGAGGTGGGAGTGGAATAACACCATTCTATATTTTCAATTATATATACAACTAGTCATATTTATTCAAAATACAAAAGACCTTTAGGTCCATGAGTACACATGTTACAACACAATACATATATAATACACACGGCAATAAATGGCAACATATAAAGTCTATTTTGTCACATATCATTTTTTGTCATACATTTTCTCCATTTCTCACTTACTATATATACTAAGAAGTGTTTCAGTTCAAGATTCATGCAAAGGCTCAAAATTGGCTGCTAAAAGCCTGTGTCCACTAAAAATATAATTATGCAAATAAGCATAGTATGCGCTGTCAAAAAAAAATTGATAACGACTATATGATCCAATTCCCACGGTTTATGTCGGTTTGCATGTTAAAGCAACAGACAAAATGCAATAAAAGTTGGTAGCCGAGTGATAATTAATAGAATCTAACATTCATTCTCATTCATTATTGAATTTTATTGCTCGGCATTATATCATTTTGCCAACTTGTTTAATAAATTCATTAAGAATGAGTACTCACGTAAGATCCTCTATATAATTATAATTCACTCTATAATTATCTGCTTCATTTAATTAATTACATTTATCCCCCCACTAGTAACCCCATGCTGTCGCAGTAAACTTTCCCTAACTGAGCGCCTCAGGATATTGATAAATAACCGTTACACAGCTGGAATCAGTCATGTGATAAGCTCTGACTATTCAGGCATATTATGGTTGTTATGCTTGATTCGTAGATCCCTACAGAACGTGTTCTTGTTCTTGCTTCTCTACACTAAATCATTACAGTATTGATCGAAAACTAGCATGGCTGAGTGCCCTGGATTATTTACGTCTGCAGAATATTTGGTAAGTTATAATATTTTATAGTTTCATTTTTATTTTTTCATGGTTGTTGATTGTGAATGTGTCTGTATCTAATAACATCAGTATTGTGTCATTTTATTGAGATAAGTACAGAGATAAGGGTATATATAAATGTATATTTATATATTATATATTGAAATTGGTATGAAAACCATAAATTGAGAATAATTTTAGATTATATCTTGTATTACCCAATGATGACATATAAATAACATGGTGAATGATTATTAATAAAGAGATAGCATGAGAGGGGTCGAATAATGAATTTTAATAATGACAACCATCAAGATTTAATGATTGGCATTTAACGGCTCATTTAACACCGATGTGATGTATACGGTGTAGACCGAATTTAAGACCTGACAGCCTCAGGGTGATACTATTTATAAAATATAATTAAAAGTGTTTGACTTTTGGAATGACTTTTTCCTCTAGATCTAGGTATTAAAATATGTAATTTTGAAGATCGCTCTAACTACTTCACTAATCACTATATGTTGTGACCCTTTACATATCAAAGTACTAAAAGTACTTAAAAAGATTTGTTACGTGTGTTTTTGACATTTTTGTCAGAGTCTGTTATCAACAGCTATCTATATTAGCTCTTTCGTGCCAATACAAACAGGTTGCAATTTGTTTAAATTATATAAAAATTCACATAAATTCATATTGAGTTGCGAAAGTTTAGTCAGTCTACCCTCATGCCTCGGAAATGGTTGAAACACGCACTAAAGAGGTTACTGTGACATCGCTGCATAAGGCAGCTTGTGCACTACCCGTCCCTCCAGAGGCAGACTGAGACTGCCCTGCTACAAGAGGGAGACTGAGCCCTCGCCACAAGAGGGAGACTGAGCCCTCGCCACAAGAGGCAGACTTAGCCCTCGCCACAAGAGGCAGGCTGAGCCTTTGCCACAAGAGGCAGACTTAGCCCTCGCCACATGAGGCAGGCTTCCCTCTAAACAAGATGCAGGCTACCTTTGCCACAAGATACAGGCTTCCCTCTACACAAGATGCAGGCTACCTTTGCCACAAGATGCAGGCTACCTTTGCCACAAGAGGCAGTCAGCCTTCGCCACAAGATACAGGCTTCCCTCTACACAAGATGCAGGCTACCTTTGCCACAAGATGCAGGCTACCCTCTACACAAGAGGCAGGCTGAGCCCTATGTCACAAGGGGCAGACTGTGCCCTCCCTTCCAGAGGCCGGCTGAGCCCTCGCCACAAGAGGAAGGCTGCACTCTCGCCACAAGAGGAAGGCTGTACCCTCCCCTCCAGAGGCTGGCTGAGCCCTCGCCACAAGAGGCAGGCTGCACCCTTCCCTCTAGGGGCAGGCTGAATCCTCGCCACAAGAGGCAGGCTGCACCCTTTCCTCTAGGGGCACAGGCTGAGACCTCGCCACAAGAGGAAGGCTGCACCCTCCCCTCCAGAGGCTGGCTGAGCCCTCGCCACAAGAGGCAGGCTGCACCCTTCCCTCAAGGGGCAGGCTGAGACCTCGCCACAAAAGGTAGACTGCACCCTCGCCACAAGAGGCACATAACAGTAGTTGAAGGAACACTAAAGACAGATAAAAATATCGGACAGGGAAAGCAGCATTCAAGGAAGACAGTCAACCACAAAACACAAAAACAAACACGCAAACAGACAAACGAGAAGGCAAAAGTAATAAAAAATGCAAGCGACATCACAAACACAAAAGGGTTGACAATAGGGCTACCGCCTTGGAAGGGTCAGTGGCAACAAAGGCCACTTGGGGTTTAAACCGGTTCTAGGGTGCACCAAACCTCACACTTACCCTACTGCCATCAGGGGCGTAGCCAGCGACATGCACTTACGCACGAGCGTAACATCGATTTAAAAAGTGAAAAAATAATTATGGCCAAAAATGGCATAAAAATCGAAGGCTAACTTAACTCCTGACATGTTTTTTTCATTTTTAAAGAAATTATTTTACCCAGAAGGCCGCCAAAATGTGACCAAAAAACCCACCAGAGGCTGCCAAAGGATGTCTATATTTTAACATTTTCAGCATTAAGGGTGCGTACATAAGATATTAGCCTGGCTACGCCTCTGGTCATCGCATTAAAACAGGACAGTGTAAATAAAGAAATCCCCGCCATGATCTAATCTCTAACCAACAAGGCAGCATCAATAGGCAATATAAGTAAACACAAATATGCTCATGTAAATATAATACAAAAAAGTATTTTTTTGGCCATTTAGACTGGTTGCTACAGCTATTATAACTGGATAACATTAAAGACTGATGCCAGTCTAACTTTTTCCACCTCAAGTTGAAATACATGATTTATATATATTTAGGATGTGTCATGGTGGCTAATCTTCACAGTACTTTGATTCAGTGATAACAGTTTAGGGAAACATAATCAACTGTCTTATCAGTAGACTTATTACTGAACCCATTCATGCATTGTGGCCTCTAAAGCCTTTCCACTTTAAACAAACTCTCACACAAAGAGTTTGAGAAGACATCTTTGATGTACAAATGTTTGAAGTCAGGATTTATTTATTGGAGCATGCCTTGGTTGCCATGCTTGGCTTGTACTAAAATCTATAATCCAGTCTTGGCTCATTGATTTATTTATCAGGGAAATTTATGTACTGGCATTGGCTTGCCTGTTATAGGACAAAGGAAACTCTTTAATTGGTGCTATGTCACAGGGTGGCCATTTGCATGTTGTAACATCTAGAAATGTAGGGGAATGTCTTGGGTTTTTTAAAACTACTTTGTAAGGATTCAGCATACTTTATGAATTTGGTGTGACCTTGAAAATCGTAATGAATTGTGAGGGATTATTGAATCGTGATTGACCTTGTGAGCGGTTAATGAATTGGGAGTGACCTTGTGAGTGGTTAATGAATTGGGAGTGACCTTGTGAGTGGTTAATGAATTGTGAGTGACCTTGTGAGTGGTTTATGAATTGTGAGTGACCTTGTGTGTGGTTAATGAATCGGGAGAGACTTTGTGAGTGGTTATTGAATTGTGAATTACCTTGTGAGTGGTTAATGAATTGAGAGTGACCTTGGGAGTGGTTAATGAATCATGAGTGACCTTGTGAGTGGTTAATGAATTGAGAGTGACCTTGAGAGTGGTTAATGAATTGTGAGTGACCTTGTGAGTGGTGAATGAATCGTGAGTGACCTTGTGTGTGGTTAATGAATCGGGAGAGACTACATGAGTGGTTAATAAATTGTGAGTGACCTTACGAGTGGTTAATGAATCTTGAGTGACTTAGTCGTTAATGAATTGAGTGAGACCTTGTGAGGAGTGTGACCTTGGGAATGGTTAGTATATTAAGTGACACTGACCTTGGGACCTTGGGAATGGTTCATATATTGAGTGTGACCTTGTGAGTGGTTAATGAATTGAGTGTGACCTCATGAGGGGTTAATGATTGAGTGTGACCTTGTAAATGGTTAATGAATTGAGTGTGACCTTGTGAGTGGTTAATAAATTGCATGTGACCTTAATGATTGGTTTGTTGAAAATGTTTGCCGTTGATCATGAATTCTACACTAGATGTGACCTTGTGAATGGGTAATGAATTGGTGTGAACCTTTTGAATGGTTTACGGGTTGGGTGTGACCTTTATATAACCTTGCAAATGGTAAATGAATTGGTTGTGACCTTATATGATCATGCGAATGTGTGAGTGTATGGCCTGCTGACAGGTTCAGTGGATATCAAGATTATCAGAACGATGTTACTACATGCAAATTAGTATTGCTCCTGGTCTTGTCTACCTCCTGGTCTTGTCTACCTCCTGGTCTTGTCTACCTCCAAGACGTCTTGTCTACCTCCTGGTCTTGTCTACCTGGACGCCTGAAGTTTCCCCAATAAAACAACTTTACAAAGTCTGTAAAGTTTTACTTTGAACAATACTATGAAGTATTTATGGAATCAAGTTAACTACATTATAAAATGTATGCAGGGAATGTGCATGGTACTCCTGCTGGTAATCAATTTTATGGCCCATTGGATGTAAATGATAAGGCAATTAAAGTTTGCAGTTGGGAAATTAATGATGTCTAACATCCAACAAGCCATTGTTTTTATTTCAACTTGCCAATAATGGTGTGTTTATACACAGCCATCACACCTCCTCCACCCACCTTGGGTTTCAAAGAGCCAGTGGCATATAATTTATATATTACTAGGGTTTAAGCTAGTGGTTTAAAAACAAAATGTTATAACCATGTCATATTACATGGGAACCAAAAACATGCATTAAATGTCCCAGCCTCTCTGAGTATGTAACCTGTTTTAAATAGTTGACCTGTAAACAGTTTGTTTTAATCATGCCAGCTTGAAATCCTTTGTGTTCCAATTGGGTGTGACCAGTTCTGCCAGTGTTGCCATAGTCAGTTAATTTGAGGGGATATAGGTGGACAGGCTGCTAATTAGCATATTGATTGCCTGTGGTGTAGGGTGACACGGCCACAGAGGAACTGTGACTGAAGTATATATTGTATATCAAGTAAATGTTAAAGGGACACATGGCAATCTGGAGGTTGTTATCAAGCATTAAAATAGGCCTCTGTATATGTATCATATCACTTCAATTACAATTATAATTTTGAGTTTTCAATTTGTCTTTGTTATTCTAACCATCTAAGAGTGTATTATATTATTGATGAATTTTACTAACTGTTGGTTATATGCAAAAACTATTTCATTTTAACTATTCTAATAATTAATATAAATGATTTTAAAAATGCAAATTATGAAGAAAAACTTAGCCTAAAAGGGGCACCACAAAATGGCTGATGGGGTCATTGTCGTATCGGGTACTACAGAAAGGTACCCGGGGTACATTTATGTATACAGAAATGTACCCGAAAATCTTTGAATTCCAGAACGGCCCCCAAATATACAGAAACGTACCCGGACAAACGAGATCCCATTGGCGGAATTGAAACAATTTAGAACTTGATAAAACAACTGCTTAAACAATATTGTTTATCATTAACTATTGCACTATTGTTCTTAAAACATATTTAGGCTGCCATAGTTAGTAATAAAATACAGAACGTATTGTCGTAAAACCGGAAGTTGTAAATAATCAACCCACCCCCAACCGCAAAAAAGTAAACAAATATGCAGCTCATCATTCAAGAAGAGTTGGTCAGATATTTAGACCAACTGCATTCCTTTAAGGCGGAGGCAACTGCTAGCGGCTTTTAAAAAGTGAATCGATTAAACTTTGTTACAATGAAAGTTTCGTTTCCGTGAAGTAACAGAACGCGTTACGTCCGCGTTTTATGACATTGTATTTTGTCTCGGGTACATTTATGTATATTTGGGGGCCTTTCTGGATTTCGATGATTTTCGGGTACGTTTATGTATACATAAATTTTATGGCCCATTGGATGTAAATGATAAGGCAATTAAAGTTTGCAGTTGGGAAATTAGTGATGTCCCTTTAACTGCTCATCAATGGAATATTTAGTGGTGGTTTAGAGGCGCTTCCAGTCAGCAAGAGACTCGCGTGCTGCTGAGTCTGAGATGACTGTAAATGTAATTAAACTGGCAATAACCATTGAATTTATAATTTGGAAGTAACCAAACAGTTACATAATAATTATACTAGCTATTCTGGCAGAGGTCACTTCTCCATTGTTTAGGGTGCCACTTGAGTGGTGGCAGAAAACAATGAACATGGCGTGGCATGCTGTACTTCCAGAGATTCAGCGAGATGATTACCCGTCTGAATTCTGTATTAGCTTAAAATGAATAAAAACATTGTTGTCAGTGCTCATGCAAGGTCCCAACAACCTTACTTAAAGCTACACAGTCTGTACTTTATCTCATGAATATGAATGTGTCATGGGTAAGGCAGTTTCAATTCAACGAACATCCAAAAAGTTGGTATATAAGCCAGAAATCGATGCCCAAAATATCATTGTTATTTAGGCTTCATACAGGTAACTTTGATAAATATATGGCTTCCGGTTAATTTTGTAAAAGAAAAAGGGAACCAGAGACCTTTGTTCTTTTATACATAAAGGTATTAACACTGTAGACCACCGAAATACAATGTAGCACTTCTAACACTATATAGGCATTACGCAATTAGTAATGCACACACTTCAATATATCATCGCTAAATAAAAAATCGCTATAAAGATTATTTAAAATTATATGAGATGGAATCGCTAAGTTCCAAATATGATAAAATATAGAATTACATCAAGATGTGCGACATGATGGACTAGATACTGATACATCTTGTTTTGCATCAAAATAAATGGTACTACATATCATTATACCATGTTATTATCCACCTGTATCTCTATATAATTATATTCCAATGAAAAACAAGCATATGTACATGATGTACATAAGATACTGTTATTGTATGCTTGAAACCGGAAACGTCCCGAAAATGGATATTTTTTTGGTATTGGATGGTTGAACTGTCCCGAAACAAATACTTATTTCGTATTGGCCGTTAAGGGTAAGGTAACTTTAAATGGTTTCACACGCAGTGACTCGGATATGACTTGTTGGATGTTTATTTTCTCTTGACCATGTTTCCATCTATAAAAAATGTGAGTAAATAATAAAAAGTTCATTATACATTTAAAGCACAAGATGGATTTTTAGATCACCTGAGCCAAAGGCTCAAGGGTATCTACTGGGATCACTCTTCGTCCGTCGTCCGTCCGTCGTCGTCGTTAACTTTTGCTTCACCTCAGAAACCACTTGGCCAATTTTGATCAAACTTCACATGTGAATGCTTTTTAAATTTTTTAAAATTAGGTCAGCGTGACATCCAAGATAGCCACCATTACCATATATGGTCGAAACCTTAAAAAAATCTTCTACTCAAGAACCGCTGGACAGATTTCGACAGTCTTTCTTTTAAATGATTGCCAATGCATAGACTATCAATTTTGTTCAAATGCAGTCCCCGGGGTCAAAAATGACCGTGCCCTGGGGATCCAAAGTTTGTATATTGAAATTTTGAATGTTTTTCATAGACTTATTTAGGAAACAAATTTAAAAAATCTTCTTCACTGAAACCACAAGTCACAGAGCTTTCATGTATTACATGTAGCATCACCTTATTGTCTTCTACCAATTTGTTCAGATGGTGAATTTGGCCACGCCCCGGGTGTCACAGTGTTTAAAAAATCCTCTTCTCTGAAACCACAAGGCACACAGAACTTATATATTACATGTAGTCCTTGGGTCACATTTGGCCCTGCCCTTGTGTAACACTCTAGCACCTTCATTTTGTTTTTGATTTTTATCAAACTTTGTCAGTGTCTTTATATCGATGTTGTTAACACAACAAAGGCCACATTTCTTGAACAATCTTAACCAAACTTGCACAGATTGTATATGACCATAAGATTTCGATGAAGTTTGATAATGTGCCAGTACTCAGGTGGTCGATTTGGGGCCATCTTGGCCCTCTTGTTTATTGTACTTGTCAATGTTGTGGTGTAAACCTGTATTGGAACACCTACGGCATCTCCTCCAATACATGTTTTCACCACAACATTAACTTGTACAATAAAAATCCTTGTTGCATGGTCACAGAACATTCTCTTTGTAATAGCACAGGTGTAAAGCGTTTAATTGAAAATAAGACCTGTCAGAATAACAGTGAGAATAACTGAAATAGAGCTGAAATGGACATGCTACAAAACAAATAGAGTATGATTTCACATTGGTTAATTTAAACACCTTGATGGGCTATGCCCATCTCGATGTTTAAATGAACCAACTCAATGAAACCATACTCTATCTATTACATATTGTACAGTTAACTGTATAATAATCTTATATACTTAAAAAGTCCCTAAAGTTCCAGGGTTCTTCCCAGTGCCTTTAAGCATCACTGTTACAGCCGCGGTGCTTGAAATTCAAAATCCCTATTAGCGCTGTTCTTTAAATTAACGAGTCCTTTAAATTCCAAGCGCGGTACTTAGATTTTGGTATTTGAAAAAAAGACTTACAAAGTCCCTCTATCAGCTTGTAAGTGTCACTCACCAGATTGTGTGAAATACACCTCCCGAAATAACAGCTTTGACTGTCATTTTCGACTCGAGGATAGCTGGCAATCATGTCGGTGACCTTCCAACCATCACCTTGCTGAAAAATATCTAGGTCATATGGACTTTTGACCAATCAAATACAGCAAATTTTCATTACCGGTAATTTACATATTTTTTGACACCATGTGAGGTTATTTTTATGATAACCATAAATCAAAACAATGCGTGGCCCTTGATTGTTTTGAGAAAAAAATGTTTTTAATGAACTTGAAGCGCCCTTTTATTAACGTGATTTGATGACGTTTTAAGTGTATTTCATTGATAAAGTATGAAATTAAACACGTTTCAAAACTTACTGATATGCTTCTTTTTTCGTTTGTCACCAGTTTTCGCAATTCAAAAAAGAACACAAGCGGCAAGAAAAGATATTTGTTAAGTTCTGAATATGTTTAATTGACATATTTAGGCCATGAGCTAATAAGGTAAACTCTCCCAGTCACCCGATGGAATTTGGTACACCCTATTTTCCTGAAAGCCTATTATGTATGTAGTCTTTTGCAACTTGTGTGCCATCTCAGCGTTAGGGCCTTATCGTGTTACAGGGTATAGAATAGCTTAACATATAAAATAATAATTAATTTTCATGCATTTTGAAGACTAAAAATGTATGGAAGAAAGGATTTGTATTTTAAATTGTCTTCATTATTCATGCCTTTTATAATACGAAACTTTCGTTTCACTTACTTTTTATACCTTGAATACCTGCTTTACTAAGCCTACGTTACCTTGTTTTATTAAGTTTTTTAACACAAGACATTAAGAACATTAATGATGTTACATTCGAAAATTATTCCAAACCTTAAGATATCACAGATATATGTACTCATGATGTTAATAATGTTTGGTTCCCATAATGTTCGTTACATGGTGTGTTTTTAAATCATTTTCTATTTCCTGCAGAAATTAGAACAAATCATCGAAGAAACTATTAAAGCTTTATTGCAACTTTCCTTTAGCATGTTTAGACATAATTGATTGTACTAACTCATTTTGAGCATTATTTATGCTTTTTAGGCTATAAAATTTCGTTTCACTTAATGTTTACACCTTTGATACCTGTGTTATTAAGCCTACGTTACTGTAATTTACGTTACCTTGTTGAATAAAGGTGTTTGGTTTAAGAAATTAGGAACATATGTATTTCATATCCAAAAATTATCTAAAACATCTTAGTTATTATTATTATTAATATAGACAAACAATGTTTGGTTCTTGTATTGTCTGTTACATTGTGTTTTTTTAAAAATTGATAATAATTTTCTGTGTGTTACAAGAAATCTAGAAATTTCAGCCAATTACCTTATAAAGATGTTAATACAATATTCCTCTACACATCGTCATTGGTAACAACAAAGTTTGAACAGACATGAAATTATGTCAATGTTAATATGTGTTACCTCATGACTTGTATTAAACGTTACATACGTTACTGCTTACATTATTTTATTTAAATACCACATCTAAGTATCAAATAAAAACATGGATATATATCTTTATTTTCCTTTATGTACTGTTTATACTTAGACAAACATTGAATGAAATCAAGTTTGCATATAATTTACACAACTGTTCCGTATTTTTTACGTTACCAAATTCAAAGAAAAATAGCAAATTATATGCGCAATTTTAACTGCTAATGTATTCATATATTATTCAAATGTAACAAATTAAGCAATTTCAACATATTTTGAACTTTACCTGCATTACAATCTCATGAAAATCAGACTCTTTATCACGCTACGATACTCTTCGCTACTAGGATCTGACGACTTTGCATATCAGGTCACGTCAGATTGACCTTACAATAAGCCAATCAGATTTGAGCCTACAAAATTGTTTGGTATTGACAGCTTCACTGGGCATGTCGCATTTCAGTAAAACGCTGTGGAGCAGTGTCCGCTTGGTATTGAAAGAGACAATGTCAGTAAGTTTTAGCTTAAAAAACACAAACGAATAGTGTTGACAAACAGAATACATCAACCATTATTGAATAATAACGGGAAAAAAAATAGAAAAAAAGATTGATTGACGGAGTTTACGGTACAAAAAACATTACCGATTCATGGGATTGAACCCACACTAAAATGACACATAACACATGAAGACTTTATCTTTATTCGGATATAGATCTGTGTGTTTTTTTGTAGATTTTCGTTTGTTCAGTTCACTAGAATGTCATCTGAAGTGCACATGAACGATTTCATTGGTTGAATTTAGTTATCTTCTCATGAATATTGATTAGATGAAAGGTCGATCTGACATGACCTCAAAGGCAATGTGGTCAGATCCAATAGCAGAGAGTATCAAAGCACAATTAGGATATGATTTTAATGAGATTGACTTACGTTTACTAACAAATGTAAATGTACAGTTTTGTGAGATCTGATAGCATGCATTTTCATGGAAATATATTACATCATTTGAGCTCATAATTCCTCTATACATCGTCATCACGTCAAACTCAGTATCAATCAGTTTGTTGGCTTCCATATCTTCCTGCCCATTATTGCTTCCTTCTTCAGTGTCAGGCTTTTAAATAAACATGATGTAGACCAACTATTGGGATGCAATATCACCAATAGTCCAGTCAAATTCAATAACTTTATCTTCTCTCATTTGATTTTGCGTCTGGTAGGTCTGGTTAATGTGGTCAGTATGGTGCCACAACAACACTTGAACATGTACATATTCAATGCATGATTATAGAAAATTGGCGGCAAAAAGCTTTAGTTGTGACCTTTGCATTTTCGCAAAAACATATTTGACATCCATGTAAAGAGCTTTGCCATATAGGCGGCACACTATCCTTTCCGTGATCTCCGTACTAACCCTTTTTTGAAGCTCATCCAAACATTAATGGTGCTGTTGAAGATCATCCAAACATTCATGCTGCTGTTGAAGATCATCCAAACATTCATGCTGCTGTTCGAGCAATCCAAATTGACACAAACTCTCTGTGCTTTTTAATCGTCTTCAATGGGACAGCCTTGCCTCTCCCTACAAAGCCGCTTGTTGTAACACAGCTTGTAAAGAAATTTAGTGTGGGTAGTAAATAGCAAATATCAGACCCCTTAACCTCTACAATTTGTTTCACATTCAACATCTCCTTTTTTAATCATCCCAGTGCCAAACGCGACATATGGTTGTATTACTGAAACAAATTTTCAGGATCAGTATGTCTGTGTCAGGAGACGTGCCACAATTGTTTCTGATGTTGGTGAGGATTGATATTGTTCATTCTGATGTCTGCTTCCTCCTATGATGAATTCAGATCTCCCAGAACATCAGCAATGACCGATATGTCATCTGCAATGGTAAGCCGGATACATTTTTTCCCCAGACAAAGTAGGTTTCATGGCCGTGGCGGTTTGGTGCATATCTGTCTGTTTTCCACTGGCCGCAATGAGTTTAATGAATTGTGTCGTACTGTTGTGATTACTCGTGTAACTCTTCAAATCACTGTAGGTCTTCGTTTTCGGCCCTGACAACAGGAAAGTTGAGGTTTCACTTCGCCTCTTGCACTCAAACTACTTGATAGATCTAGGGATGCAAGTGTTTGTCACAAAGTCAACTCAATGTGCTTTGGTAAGTATGTCAAACACCAGCTCTGTCAAATCGTCAAACGTACCAGGAACTGAATGCTGACTGTGAGGTGTTGCATTACCTTCACATACATACACAGTATACTCAGTAGGTTGCTGTGCAGCTGGCTCAACTGATACTTCTAAGCAGTAGAGCAATTTGCCTTTGTCAGTTCTGAATTGCCACCAGCTGCTGCAAGGGATCATGGTACTGAGCCTAGAGGATATGATAGCTTCAACTTAAGATCTGTCTTATGCCTGATCAATAAGAAAACAATTAACCAAATATAGTGTGTAATAGATCGGGTCAGCGTGTCAATTAACAAGTCATTCACAAATATGTCATAGTCTTCTCAGCCTGATGCTGTAATAGATCATCAGCAACATCTCTATGCGGGAATACCCAACGATCAACAGTCCAGCTCATAGTCATTGATATCAACTCAGAATGGGATTTGTGAAACCAATGATAGATTCCATGGCTCTTCTCAAGTCTTTCTCATTGTCCTTTGTTTGGTATGGATGCAGTTCTTTGCATGAAAAAAATAACTTCTGATGCCATATTTGCCGTCTCGAGAGTGGCCTCTAGCAGCTTTGCTCTACATTGATGTGTAATGCACCAGTGGTATTACCGGCATGCCTGCATAAACTTTCTACTGAATCCAATGATGTTAACCTGACTCAGTCGGTGGCCATTTTATTGTGCCGCCAAGATATTACGTGGCAACAATATTTGATTGTATACATGACGAAGGGGAACAGCTTCTCTGAATAGATGCCGAAAGCAGAAGTGAAAGAATATATCATAGCTATTTAATATATTTATCACATCTATACATGTCACGGGTGACAGGTTAGTAAGTTAGTGAGTAAAACATAACGACTTGGTATTAGTTTACTGGACATTGAATATCGGATAATGGACATACAAGTGTGTATAGACAAGGGACGACTAACTGGTCATAAAATAGATTAGCTTCCTTAGATTGAAACGGATAATAATTCAAAAAGCACATGCTGGATCAATGTTATACTTTATTCATTATTCAGTTAAGTTCAAGATATTTGACCCTATGACACCAGCGTCTGAAAAAAATCCTGGAGAGAACCCTGAGTTAGTGGTTTGAATGACTGCCTGTAAATCATGTCAATTGTTCGAATCTTGACAGAGGCAAACTTTTATCCTGAAATTATAATGCTGTCTGTGTACAGGTATGATGTGCACTACTCGATGTCTGTGTACAGGTATGATGTGCACTTACTCGATGTCTGTGTACAGGTATGATGTGCACTACTCGATGTCTGTGTACAGGTATGATGTGCACTACTCGATGTCTGTGTACAGGTATGATGTGCACTACTCGATGTCTGTGTACAGGTATGATGTGCACTACTCGATGTCTGTGTACAGGTATGATGTGCACTACTCGATGTCTGTGTACAGGTATGATGTGCACTACTCGATGTCTGTGTACAGGTATGATGTGCACTACTCGATGTCTGTGTACAGGTATGATGTGCACTACTCGATGTCTGTGTACAGGTATGATGTGCACTACTCGATGTCTGTGTACAGGTATGATGTGCACTACTCGATGTCTGTGTACAGGTATTGATGTGCACTACTCGATGTCTGTGTACAGGTATGATGTGCACTACTCGATGTCTATAAAATAAATGATGTCGGGCATTAAATTGATCAAATAATAATTAAGAAATGATAGCTTAAATAAAATTATGTAATTCTTTGTGTTTTATTTTTATTTGTTTGTTTTGTAACAATTAATCATGTCATAATATTTTATGCCATAAATTTGAATAATTGATTGCTTGCCAAATTGATACAGCCATGAAACACTGTACATTTGTGACTTTCAGCAAGCCTGGTTACTGCCAGGTCTTTGTCACATGGAGCTGTTAGGCTCCAATTGTATCCTCGATCTTTAGCATGTAAAAGAACCAGATAGATCTGCCCACAGTAATCCTGTCTATTAACTCCTAACCCGCTATCCATGATATAATAGCTTTTGTGTCCATTGTACACCCAGATCAGCCTGGAGTAACTGATCAGGTTTACAAGCTGCTGATCAGTCATTTCCCCCAAAAACCACCCCTTTGTCACATTAATGGAATGGTCTTAATTCAAAGAAAGAACAGTTCATTATATATATGTAGGGGGTTAAGGGTTAATCATGGAGTGTCTCTAACTGACTTGATATTAATCTTGATGAGTTATTTAACAGCTTAAGAATTTAATGATGCAGAAAAAGCTGCATGCATGGGTGAGGTGGGATGATCAAGTACCTTGGAGGCACATGTAGTGATGCTACCTGGATTGTCTTTCATGCATGGCGATTATAATCAGGTGGCAGCTTGAAGCATATGCATTGTCATGCATGGCGATTATAATCGGGGTGCAGCTTGAAGCATATGCATTGTCATGCATGGCGATTATAATCGGGTGGCAGCTTGAAGCATATGCATTGTCCATGCATGGCGATTATAATCGGGTGGCAGCTTGAAGCATATGCATTGTCATGCATGGCGATTATAATCGGGTGGCAGCTTGAAGCATATGCATTGTCATGCATGGCGATTATAATCGGGTGGCAGCTTGAAGCATATGCATTGTCATGCATGTATTGACCCATCATCTGAGTGCAAGAAGTATGAGTCGTTAAGTTTTTTTGGCACCGACCGCCACATTACCCACATGCTGCGAAGCAAATCCTCCCACAGATTATATATATATACATCTACAAATTAGTAGATGGATATTCTTGGTGGGTTTGGGTAGGCAAGTAAGCCTTGTCATGCATGTATAGACGCCTCATCAAGAAGAATCGTAATGTGTAATTCAAGTTTGGGCGCGCCACGTTATAGGTATATCCACTTGTTGCAGGCAAACCCTCCCACAGAATACATCGTAAATAGTATATTTATATTTTGAATTCACTTGAGTCAGAGTATATGCAACTGAAAGAGTAATGTCAATAGCATTATCTCTAGACAGCCTCTTTTAAGGATTATGTCCCCATTGTAGAATCCCATTGAATGTGCATTAACAAAAGAAAAAAAAAGGTACTCAAATAATCCTGAATATTTTTTACATATAACTTGAAGTTTAATATGTTTACAATTTTATCAAGACTGTGCTATACTTGAAAAACGTTCATACTAACTTGATAAAAGTATGTATTGAGCCATATTAAGCTTAACTTTACTGTCCGTAAGTAAGCAGATATTAAGCATAACCATACTGTCTGGCTTTTATTCAGTGAAATGTATGCATAAAAACATGAGCATAGATCCAAAGAAGTCTGTAGTAACAATCTGTGAGTTTGAAAAAAATAAGTTTTAATTATTATTTGTAAATAAGTGGGTCCCATATTATTACATTTTCTGCTGATCGCCTGACTTCCATTAGCGCATTAGGTTTTCTACATAATACGTATGGCCCGTTTAGCTAAGTCGGGAGCGACGTCGGCAATTGCGCGCTCACTATTATTACCTGTGAGTGCAATTTAGTTTGGGCTGCGAGTTCAAACTCACGAAGCGGTACTTCTTTTTTGTACTGCGATCGAGTTTCGTCAAACAATCTTGCTTTTAATTAGTATTATTCAATAATGTTTCGTGTGTATTGTTTGTCAATGTAATTAGAGTGTATAGTTTTATAAACTAATTAAAGTTACGGATATTGTCCCTTTAATTGTCATACTCAAGGTCATGTGTGTATTGACTAATTCACATATTTATCAAGTATGTATTTATAATTCAAGGGTAGCACTGCCTAGAAAAATGTGTAAACATTTTGCTGAAAGTGTCATGCAAAAATATTCAAGATTATCTGTCTTTTTCAAATGCAATCTCAATGGGATTACACAAAAGGGACATAATCCTTAAAGAAGTATTTCATGTATTAAGATAGACTGCAGGAATCCAGGCATTTATTGCTACATAAACCGTATTTTTCGAAATAAACTTCCATTCCTTTAATAAACACCCTGCCACCCTCTCACTTGCAATCTCTTTGTCAAAATGTGAAATTCATCGAGCTTAAAATAAATGATCATCCCCTTTTAATAATAATAATACTCAAAAGAGAAATCGAGGAATATGTTTTGATAGGAAGAGGAAAGTTAAAACTATAGACGTAATATGTTAACGGTGGGGACAGTTGGTCTGGTTGGTTGAATGATGTTTTACCTTCTATCAGCACATTTTAGGCTATATTATGACAGTCTTTTTTTTTTTTATGGTAGAGACAGGCCTGCACCAACTTTTTCCTGGGAGAACCAGTACTGTATCCCTCCATTAGAATCAGTAGTTTAAAGGGACACACAGCAATCTTCATTATCTTAAAAACTCACTGTGTTGCGTTAGTTTTTCTACACAATTGAAAAACAGCAGTCCTGCTCAATTTCTCAAACATTTTCAAAACAAATTATACTGAGAACTTCGAATAAAACAAGGATTATACCAAATTTAATTAATTTTTTTCAAAAATAATTTGTGAGTAAATCCATTTAACTTTTGCTTCATCATATAAAACAGTCACAATTAATAATTGTGAAAAAAAAACTGTTTTGAATAGGCAATACATAAAGCATTTTTAAAGTCCTCAGTATAATGCTAACATCATATAGTCCTAATTGCTTTGTGATATTCATTTGATACCTAAAACCAACCAGGAAATAATATAATTTATAATTCTTTTATTTTCCAAATATTGGAATATTTTAACATGCAAATAAAAATTAAAAGATATGTCATATTGTTATAAATAGAATCTGATGTGCAATAATTAATGAAATGGGTGCATGGTAGTGTCATGGTTTAATTAACAAGGTCGGCTTGATGCTCAGGGACCATTATTATGTAATTACCATGCAACAATTTTCATGTGCCGTTTAGTTTTAACAACCAATACAATATAAAGCAAAAATTTACATAATTATTAGTTTGACAAACACATAATAGCTTAATTAAACATTCATATCTGGTGATGAGACAATTTGGCTTTATCCCATATTAAAAGTTATTGTCCTAATGGTTCAAGTATTACTCGCATCATTAGCCTCTTTACGGTTGCCATCTAAATTTTACGACCGGGGGACATGTGTAACCATGGGGCACTGTTACGAGTTACGGCCCACTTAGCCAAAATATAAGTGGGGGGAAAAAAAAAATTTTTTTTTTAATATATTTTTATTTTTTTTCTACTACTCTAGGGGGGGGGGGGGTGATATTTGTGAGTGTATATATATAATTAGGGGGGTTAGAGAGGGGGTTCTTGTGGGGGTTTTTGTTCTATATTTTGGGGGGGGGGGGGGGGTAGTTTTGGTTTTTTTTTTATTTTTTTTTTTTACTTCTTTTTTGTTTTTTGTTTTTTTTTTTTCTTTGTGGAGGTTTTCTTTTTTTTTATTTTTTTGTTTCTTTTGGGGGGTGGGGGGGGGGGGGGGGGGGGGGTGTTTTTTTGTGTTTTTGGGGGGGGGGGGGGGGGGTGTGTGTGTGTTGTGGGTGGTGTGGGGGTTGGGGGGGGGGGGGGGGGGGGGGGGGGGGGGGGGGGGGGGGGGGGGGGGGGGGGGGGTGTGGGGGGGGGGGGGGGGGGGGGGGGGGGGGGGGGGGGGGGGGGGTGGGGGGGGGGGGGGGGGGTGGGGGGGTGGGGGGGGGGGGGTGGGGGTGGGGGGGGAGGGGGGGGGGGGGGGGGGGGGGGGGGGGGGGGGGGGGGGGGGGGGGGGGGGGGGGGGGGGGGGGGGGGGGGGGGGAGGGGGGGGGGGAGGGGGGGGGGGGGGGGGGGGGGGGGGGGGGGGGGGGGGGGGGGGGGGGGGGGGGGGGGGGGGGGGGGGGGGGGGGGGGGGGGGGGGAGGGGGGGGGGGGGGGGGGGGGGGGGGGGGGGGGGGGGGGGGGGGGGGGGGGGTGGGGGGGGGGGGGTGTTTGGTGGGGGGGTGGGGTTGGGGTGGGGGTGTTGGGGTGGTTTGGGGTTGTGTGGGGTGTGGGGTGTTGTTGGGTGGTGTGGGTTGGGGTGTTGGGGGTGGTGGGGGGGTGGGGGGGGGTGGGGGGGTGTGTGTGGGGGGGTTGTGGGGGGGGGGGGGTGGGGGGGGGGGGGGGGGGGGTGGGG
>JAWPHD010014972.1:0-58044 GCA_037043455.1 Cyrtodaria siliqua
ATATCTATCAAATACATCCGAACATAAGGTGGCTGTGTTTGACATATAGCCTATGAACAATTCAAACATAAGGTGGCCGTGTTTGACATATAGCCTATGAACAATACAAACATAAGGTGGCCGTGTTTGACATATAGCCTATGAACAATACAAACATAAGGTGGCCGTGTTTGACATATAGCCTATGAACAATACAAACATAAGGTGGCCGTGTTTGACATATAGCCTATGAACAATAAAAACATAAGGTGGCCGTGTTTGACATATAGCCTATGAACAATACAAACATAAGGTGGCCGTGTTTGACATATAGCCTATGAACAATACAAACATAAGGTGGCCGTGTTTGACATATAGCCTATGAACAATACAAACATAAGGTGGCCGTGTTTGACATATAACCTATGAACAATACAAACATAAGGTGGCCGTGTTTGACATATAGCCTATGAACAATACAAACATAAGGTGGCCGTGTTTGACATATAGCCTATGAACAATACAAACATAAGGTGGCCGTGTTTGACATATAGCCTATGAACAATACAAACATGAATGTTTTGGCAAAGTAAAAGTGTAAAGCTTTTCATACATTTGACATTTTGATTTAGGGCGTGTATCTTAAAGCTGACAGTAAGCCAGTTTCGATGAAAATAACCTTGTGCTCATTGCTTGCAATAGATTTGTGTTATTTCTGTACAACTAGTAAACATGCGTATTTACTTAACAAATAGAAGAGTTATAACTCGCCTTGCTTTTAAGTGTGCTATTCAGTAAGCCTTACATATTAAAATTGGATTTTATAGTCGCACCAACAGCTAAGGTCATATGGCGACTTTCCAGCTTCCATTGGTGGAGGAAGACCCCAGGTTCCCCTCCGGGCAATTTTCGTGCACGGGCGGGCACCTGGGTAGAACCACCGACGTTCCGCAAGCCAGCTGGATAGCTTCCTTAAATATTAAAAGCTATGTGAAATGAACACCACACGTGCAATATAAATGCATATCAGATTTACTAAAATAGTATGAAACCTCGGTAATGTGTTCTTTTATAAATGTAAAATATAATAAACAAATGTACCAAACTATCTGTTTCAAGCAACTAAGATATAAGATGTATCCTTTTCCTTGTTATATTGCACTTACATAGATTAATATAAAATACAGTTAGATACGAGACAGTTATCCATATTATTCTTTGATTCCTTGGGCCACCCCTATCATCAAAACAGGTCCACCCTCATAAAGTTACATACTCGGCCAAACCATGAATTCGATATGAGTTCCACTCTTTGTGTAGGCACGGTAAACATCAGAATCGAATGACCGGTCTTCGGGAATTGACCATGACAACGCAACAGGCGGATCCTGCACGCGCATCAACCAACACAGCTCCACACAGCGGGATATGTATTTGTTGCAGGCGTCTACAATTTTATCGCCAAACTCAGGGTTCTCACGTAGTTTGTTCATTATTTCCTGTTGAGAAATTGGTTTCAAAATGAAGGCATATTAAAAGATGATTAAATTTGTTTGAAAGATGCCTAAAGTGGCTTTGCACGTTTGAACAAGAACATTAGTGGAATGCGTGGTCCGGTGGTAGGGATTTGGACTCCAGATCGAAAGATCGTGGGTTCGATCATCGCCTTGGCCATGTTTTTTATCCTTGGGCAAGATAATTAATCCACATTTCTTAATATTGGTTCTACCCAGGAGGCCATTGAGAGTGATTAATATAATTTGCAAGAACTTGTTTCACAATCGATGTAAAAAAACTATGTTTAAACTTACAAGTACATTACATTCGGTGCCAGAGCACCGACATAGCAAGCGTAATATACAAAAAAAATCAATTTCTACTCAGTTAAGTCATTTTAGCTCCCATAATATCGTTGAACCAAAATAGCCGTTAAAAATGTATGAAAAGAGAAATCTGGAAATCGTCGAACACGATCATTGCAAAACATATTGCAATCTCGGTTTGATTGAGACTTTTCATGTACGATAGTGAAAAGTGCTTGCTTCTGTTCACGCACTTTAACCCGGGGTTGAGCAGAACTCAATTTTAAAAAAAAAGATATTAATCAACAAAAACAACCTATAAGTTTCGATAAACAATAAACTAATTATTTGTAGATTCAATATTGACTGGACTACTCTACGAAATAGAACTTACATTATTACTACACAGTTACCTTATATTTTAAATAGTTACCTAGTATTGTGAAAAATGTACCAATACTTCTAGATAGTTACCTTTTCAATAAAAGGTGTGACTTGTTTTGTGATTCGTTTCCTGTATTCCTTAACACCTTTACGGACCTCGGCTGGAATTTCTGGCAGTTTTTCCCCCTTCATCTGGTGGTAAGATTATATCATCAAATTTACATGACAAATGTCAGATTTACTCAAATATGTATGTTAGATAAATGTCAAATATGTAACCAAATATGCACTTTTCAGATGTAACAAGAGTTTCTAGCAATACTAAAGAAGGATAAAAATATCGGACAGGGAAATCAGCATTCAAGGACGACAGTCAACCACAAAACACAAAATCAAACACGCAAACAGACAAACAGAAAGGCAATAGTAATAAAAATGCAAACGACATCACAAACACAAAAGGGTTGACAATAGGGCTACCGCCTTGGAACGGTCAGTGACAAAGTAGGCCACTGGGGGTTTAAACCGGTTCTAGGGTGCATCAAACCTCACACTTACCCTACCGTCATCCCATTAAAAAAGGACAGTGTAAATAAAGAAATACCCGCTAGATCTAATCTCTAACCAACAAGGCAGCATCAATAGGCAATATAAGTAAAACACAAATATGCTCGTGTAAATATAATACAAAAAAACAATAGCCTAGAAAGCCACAAGAAGGTACTCAATGACTTTGCAGAAGCCAGAGCAGTAAGAGAATAAACCATTAAGGGCACGACAAGAAAGATCATGGACAAACATCAAACGCCACCGTCCCAATGGGCTTTAGGTAGGCGTCATCACAGGGTCACAGCCTGTCCGGTCATCGTACAATTAAAGAGGAAAGCATAGTGCCGAACTGTAAAAGGGTCCACCATCAAGCATGCAGTACGTTGCAAACTGATCGGGTCATAACCTCTTTTGATAAACTTTTTAACAAGTTTAACAAAGATAGTATGAAAGTGATCATGACCTAGAATCTTACGAAGTTTATAAATCACATCACCATAGAAGTCAGGTTGTGATAGTCCTTGTCGCAGAAGAGTCCTTAAATTACTTTTATATTTGGAAAGAAGATCAGGGTTACGATAATAAAATTTTGCAAAGGTTTTACGAAGTTTATGGTAACGGTAACCCTGATTGAGTAACTTTTTAGTTATACAAAGATTACGAATATTAAAGTCCTCAACTCGAGTACAAGCTCTAGAAAAACGAATAAGTTGAGACACATATACCCCATAAGAAGTTGCTCGGGGAACATCCCCATCCAAGTGGGGATAATTAACAATGTCAAAATTAAAATCATCTCTCTTGTCATAGATTTTGCTAATTATTTTACCATTTTCAGTCGAGAGATCTAAATCAAGAAAAGAAGCGTTATTATCAGATATATTAGCTTTGTTAAGCTGAAGTTCTTTAGGATAAATATAATTAACCATAGTTGGAAATGTAGCCGTGCCTTTAATAGTGGTTCAAGGGAGACAACTGCTATAGATTTGATTTGTTGAATTTATCCCCATAAGACCATGGTGACAAATGGCGCCCAACGTGTTGGAGGGAAATTTAAGCCAGCCAGATGCCGACTCCGACAACGACTATAAGTGTCCGATTCCAAAGATCAGGATGGCGGGAGTGCAATGGATGATTCGTTCTAGTGTTTCGTTTATAGCGCTGCAGCAGATCTGATAGGAGGCATACTTTGGAAATTAAGTCTAGATCTAGCATAATATTTATTTCGCGCGATCGCGAGGAATTCCGGTGTTAAGTTATGAAACGTGTTTACGTTTTGACGGCTGGTGAACTCGTTACAGAGGTCATGTTGTTATTCGGCAGTGATCGACGTTGGAGAACCAGGACATAATCGGGTGTGTAACGGGAACATGTGACAATTTCTGTGTGTGTTTTTCATAGAAAAAGGATTGTTATAAAGGATTATAATGGATTGCTGTAAGTGAAACTTTTACTTTATTCAGTGCATTTTATATTCTTTTACAATAACGAAGTAATGTAATATCTAAATATTATAGTTTTCACCAGATAATTGCAGTCACAGAATTTGTGTAAGTTTTGGTTAATTTTAGACTGGTTAACACAGTGAGTCTATTTTTAGACTAGGTCAGATTTACAACTGTCAGTTGTAAGATATTTGGGTCATGTTTAGAGGGATATTTGGTGATATTCTGGTGTAAACTAAATTATGAGATAGTATGATATGCTTCATTATTAGTGACAATCATTTGATACTTTAATAGAAAAATTGACGACACCACCAGTCCTTGGATATGCTGATTATACCAAACCTATGGTTCTACACACAGATGCTAGTGGAGTTGGTTTAGGCGCTGTGCTATACCAACTTCAGGAAGGCAAGGAACGCGTAATAGCATATGCCAGTAGGGGACTGAGACCCAGTGAAAAGAAGTACCCAGCGCACAAGTTGGAGTTTTTAGCACTGAAATGGGCGATTACAGACAAGTTTCATGACTTCCTCATGGGAACTACATTTCAGGTCGTAACGGACAACAACCCGTTGACCTATGTGCTAACAACGGCCAAGCTTGATGCCACAGGACATCGCTGGATATCAGCATTAAGCAACTTCCAGTTCACCATCATTTATCGCCCTGGAAAGCTTAATGTTGATGGTGATAGTCTGTCAAGACAACCAGAGTTGGTCTTTCCTGATCAGGTTAAAGCAATATGCCATGCAGTTAAAGCATCACTACCCTTGGTGCACTGTGTTTCGGAAGTTGTAGGTCCTCAACCGGCCGGTGAAGAAATAACATCGGAGCCTTTTAACCAGATAGACTGGAAGCAGGAACAGAGAAAAGCTGCCACCGTAGCCAGAGTATTAGACCACCTTGGATGCGGTTCTCGGCCAAGGGAGGAAGACCTCAGGAGAGAAACACGCACTGTACAGAAGTTCCTTCGAGAATGGAATCGCTTAACGTAGTGGATGACATTCTGTACAGAACCGCCTCCTTTGATGGTCAACAGACAAGACAGTTAGTCATCCCAGAGACTTACAGGCGCATTGCCCTAAAAGGCATCCATGATGATGTTGGACATCAAGGTAAGGAGAAGTCTCTGTGGTTGGCTAGACAACGCTTTTATTGGCCTGGCTTGGAAGGTGATGTTAACAGGAAAGTGGAAACCTGTGGCAGATGTATTCGTCGGAAGACACCAGTCAGGGTGGTAGCAGAACTACACCCTATAATGACTACAAGACCAATGGAATTGGTCTGCATGGACTTTCTTAATCTGGAGAGGTCAAAAGGAGGCTTTGAGCATATTCTGGTCATCACGGATCACTTCACTCGGTATGCTCAAGCTATTCCTTGTCGCAACCAGACGGCCCAGACGACTGCCAGAGCCTTGTATGACAATTTCTTCCGATACTACAGTTTTCCGGAGACACTACACAGTGACCAGGGACGGAATTTTGTCGGGAACGTCATCAAGGAGCTGTGCAAGATCGCCCAGATTAAGAAAACCAGAACTACACCATACCACCCCATGGGTAATGGATCAGCGGAACGGTTCAACCAGACCTTGTTGAAAATGCTTGGGACCTTGGAAGAGGACCAAAAACAGGATTGGAAATCCTACGTAGCGCCAATGGTCCAGGCATACAACGCAACGAAGAGCGATGCAACTGGTTATTCGCCCCACTATCTCATGTTCGGTTGGCATCCTCGTCTCTCAGTAGATGCCTACTTAGGTACTTCAGTAGATGCTGATGAAGCGGCATCAGAGCCACAGACGTATGGCAAGAAGCTGCGAGACAGGTTGCAGGTTGCGTATGGTGTTGCTGCAAAGGAAGCCAGCAAGAACGCTGCTCAGAACAAGGAGCGATATGATCGTAATGAAAGGAATAGCAAGCTTGAGAATGGTGACAGAGTCCTGGTGAGGAAAGTCGGTCTGCAAGGGAAGCAGAAGTTGGCACACAAATGGGACAGGGATCCATATTTGGTACTCGCGATGCCAAATAGGGATATTCCTGTATACAGAGTGAAACGCGAGGATGGACAGGGTCCAATACGGATGCTACACAGAAATATGCTGCTACCGTTTACCTCTATTCCCCCTAAGGTCCCATGCCAGATACCAAACCGTAAGGTTGTGTCTAGAAGAAAACCCACCAGAGCCAATCCTCGGAGTACCGACACAGAAAGTTCAAGCTCAGATTCTGAACCTGAGCAACATATTCAGAATGGTACTAGACAGAAGAAAGTACGAATTGGACCAGATACCATCTCTCTAAGCGAACGCCATGAAAGTAGCACCCTTGAAGATGCAAACCTTCAATTGGATGAGAGCAACTTTAATGCGAGTCGCGACAGCGTGTGGGATATAGATCCAGATTCCCTAGGTCGACCAGCTAGACCACCGGAACATCAACCAGAAGGTCCACCAGCACAACTGGAACATCCACCAGATGGTCAACTGGAAGTTCAACCAGAGGATCTGCCGGTGCAGCAACCGGAGCCAATACAACTGGAACATCCACCGGAACGTCCACCAGAACGTCCACCGGAAGATCACCCAGATGGTACACTGGTGCAGCAACCGGAGCCACCGAGACGGTCAACCAGAGAACGGCAACCACCAAACCGATTGGGACAGTGTGTTGTGCAGCAGACAGACACAACACCGAAACAAGAAATTTATTATGTATAATGGTAATTTTTACCATTTTTCAGTGTATGATGTTAGTATTTGTCGCGACATGTAATGTCGTGAAGATATGATGTACCTGACATGTGTATTTTAGCTAGATCAATCTCATTTCCCTTTGAGTTTGCTTTCTCAAGTTAACCCATTATCATGTGTTGACGGGACGTAAAACCCCATTAATTGTTTTGTTTTCTATTTTACAGATACGTATGGAGATGGATTAATTTCAGATAATATTGGTTAACAATTTTAGAATTTATTTCAGCATAGTATATGGATGCTATTCTGTTTGCTTTCAGACTTTGAAGTTGGTCCATTTTTGCTGAATTAATATTGTTTGCAAAGATAATAAATGTACCTTGTTAAGTCAGTTATGTTGTATATTTTCAGGTATGCTTATTTGTGTTTATTTTATAACTTTTAATTAAATGTCTTATTTACAGCGCTGGCATCTGGTTAATAAATGTCAGGAACCATTTCACTGAGCCGGGAAGTATGTAGCCGTGCCTTTAATAGTGGTTCAAGGGAGACAACTGCTATAGTTCTCTGTAGTATGTTTACTCATATTTATGTCCCTTATTCCACAGGTAGATTGCTGGCTATGTTCACAGTACTGAGTAATAACTGTAAAAGTTAATGAGACCATTTATCATGAGGTCAATGTATTATTTATATTGTATACGGTTGTCATATGTGTCTTGACAAACTGATTATTGTACAAATACAGCTTGGTTGACAGGATTGAGTGAGTGAAAACTAACTTAGGTCACCCCTAACACTGCATGGCATGATAACTCTAACTAACTCAGTCTTTGCCTACCTTCTCTAAGAGAAACACCTATTTCAGTACAGAGATGTAATAATATATATTTTAGTAGTTTTCTATAGACTTGTAAAGGTCTGATTGAGAATGTAGTTTATATATTCTACAGCTATTAGATTCTTGGTAAATATTTGGTTGCAGAACCTAAATATGGATTTGTCTGGTGAGTTCTCGATTGTTTGGTATATTAATGAAATTGCCGCGTTTGTAGATAATGTATTTCTGTAATGGCTGCAATGTCATTCATGTTGTAAATGTTTGTTAAATGTGATGTTTGTATATATTGCAGGCTTTATATTACCCGTATATAAAGAACCCTAAATCATGGATTGGAGTTGTTGAATTTATCCCCCATCAGACCATGGTTACAGAAAGAAAGGGTTGTCAATGTTCAATATGTCATCCAGATACCGAGAGGTATCATTAAAGGCTTCAATAACATCTGCCTGGGTATCTTGTGAAAGACTCAAAATGAAATCCCTTTCATAGCAAAATAAGAACAAATCTGCGACAAGTGGTGCACAGTTCGTACCCATAGGGATACCAACAATTTGTCTATAAACGGTGGTTCCATACCTGACGAAAATAGTATCTAATAGGAAGATGAGTGCTTCACAAACTTCATAGCAAGTCCATATAGTATAATTGTCAAAACTGCCGTTAGTAAAAAACGCTTTTATATTATTACATGCCAAAAATGTAGTATTTTCTCTAGCAAATGTTTTTTGAATAAGAGAAATTAGCTTGTCTTTAATAAGGTGATGTGGTAAGGTTGTATATAGTGTAGAGAAGTCATAAGTGCTTATTGATGAAACTTGACCTTTCTTGAACATTTTATCAAGAACCTCTCCTGAATTTTTATAGACCAAAATATATTAATCCCAGAGTTTTCATAAGTTTTATCACAGTATAGTTTAACGTGATCTTTAACGGCAGTAAGACAAGAAGTTAAAAGTTTCGAGATGTTTGTTGTGGTGCAGGCACTAGAATTCGAAATAAAGCCAGCCTTATATGGATTTTTATGTAATTTAGGAATCCAGTACATAGTAGGCAGTTTTTGCTTATAAGATGGTTTTTATTTGTCATTTACAATGTGCTCGCCAATGTTTTGACATTTTTTCAGCCACAAGTTTTAAAGATGAAAAATTCATTTCTGTTAAAAAATTTAGTTGTCCGTAGGACAGGTCACCTGGGAAAATTAACTTGTCCCCACTAGAATCTATATGGCACAGGACAAGGGGACAACTGTTAATGTCGAACCCTGAATTTACTTGAAATGGTTACATGTTCTTCGTCTATTGTTGTCGGAGTGTTTGGATGGATCAGCTTTCAGATAGTTTTAGATCGTTATGTAAATACTTGCTATTTCTAGTGTGGCTTATAAAACAGTGGAGCAAAGACATCAATTGAGAGTAACTATATATGGCTTGTACACAGACATGTATCGATTGATTGACTAACTGTTCATCAATAACTTAGGCCTCTGATGATGATGATGATTGATACAAAATTCTAAAAACCGATCGTAGGTTAAAGGTAAAAATGCAGTTAAAAACCTGTTCTCAATAGACATGAACTTGATTATCAAGGAGGCAAAAGTTAAATTGGAAAAATGTGAATAGTATATACGAACAAATGTATATCAGTTGTTTGCTGACTGAAATGAAATAACAGTGGCACACGATACAGGAGGAAAGGACACATCTTTAATCAGAAATCATTCAATGTTCAAGGTCTGACACTGAGTAACATGTACATGTTACACATCATATTATTTATATTTCTGATGCTAATTTATGACAGCTTCGAAACGTTTAACAGTCAATTTGTGTTTGGCGCCACACATTAAAGGATACAATCTTCCTCCAACCTTTACATACTGGATATTTTTCTGACATTTATTTATTTTGTCAATGTCAGATGCATCAACTCATGTGGTCCAGGGGAATTGATTTAGAGAAATACCCATTAAAGGTTCTAAGAAAGCATGTTAAGCTTCTGACCGAGTTTTTAGGGTCAGTTTACATAATGTGGTCGTTATTTGGTCTCACATACTTCCTAGGCTTTCATGGCGTTAGCCTAACCACCCTTTTGAAATGGAAAGGGCCATAAAGAGGCTAAACAGTTATGCTGCTAAGGCGATAATAGATATTAGGGCCATTATCTGCTATACGAAGACATTCAGGCTGATGATACCTGTCTTGAACCGGATGGTGTTCATTTATCAAATGTGGGGAACAATTTGTTTCTTAACCAGTTTCTGGCTGGATTTTAATGTTTCATTAAAAGTGGGCAGTGCTAAGGAAATATATACTTTTTTGGCACCGTTTCTGTTTTGGGCGTGGCATTTGGATATTTTGCTTTTGATACGCACTCTTCGCTGCTGCCAAAAATAAAAATGTTTCCTCCGATTTTGGCGGTGGATGGGAGCCTGGACACTCCATGATGGTGTCCGGGCGCCCATCCATATGGCGGGTAGCGAAGGTGTGAAAGGAAGGACATATAAGTTTGAGTTTAACTTTATTCAGCTCCTGTAAACCCAGAGACTGAATTGTAATCTAAACATAAATTAAATACAAACTTGCTGTTCGTACGAATTGCTAAAAAACATTGTAATTGATTGAATTCGGTGCACTTGTAATTATGCTTGAATATCAACCGTGCTTTTAACACTTGCTTAAATGCTTATCAGAAAAGTTGCTTTCATAATGAACATTTAATTTGGTGCACATGTATTTATGTCCTTAATATTGTAATATTCAATTTGCTTTATTGCTTAATGCTATCTTCTGTAAGGGCTTGCCATAATGGTCTTTTGTGCTTACCGGCAGCCCAATTGTTAAGCCCCATGATTGGGGCTTGTTTATCAATCCATGCCACGCCAAATATTTGCCAAATCTATTAAAGTTTAAAAAATATTTTATGTGTTGTTATTACAGTGCCCTCCAATAATACTGACTATAAAACATCTATTTTATAGTCACAGTTATTGGAGGACACGAGTAATTTTCATGGTGCATTTCTTCGTATATGTACACTGGCATGTTGATTTGTTCACAAATAGGTAAGATTTGCTTTGAGCTTACATTTAAAAACTTAAATTCCCTCCCTCCCTGCCCACAGGATCATTTGATTTAAATCGATAATATTGTCTTCCAGTTGTATAAGTATTGTATAAGACAGTCTAAATGTGTGGCAATACTTCTAATCAAAAGATAGCATTTTATGTTGCAAGATCATGTTGCTTTTTCTGAGTTATATATTTTCAGTTGATGCCTTCACCTGTATCCACTTACCTAGTCAACAATTACTGGTGTGGCATGAACATTCAGTGCACTTACATACTTTATGGAACATTTGGATCACAACTAGTTGATGTGTTTAAGTGTTGTAGTGTTTAAGTATCGGCATATTCACTATATATAAGATCTACAATTTGTGTAAGTTTTGTCCTCCTGATAAGGAGGTCGTGTTGGAGCATATGGTAACTTTGTGTAAATACCTAGTACAACATCTTCATACATAAACAAATGTTTCATTCGAATTAAAAAAACTTCTGGTGGCAGTATTTATGACCCTTGAGTGTTTTAGAATGTTATATAGACATGAGCATGACTTTAGACTCAGACTTTAATAGTTTATTATAGTGTCACATATAAAAGTTACAAACATATTCAAATATTACACAAACAAACTTTTATACCCGGCCGTAATAACGACCTATGAGACACTTATTTTATAATGTAATTACATTATAAAAATTCCATCATCAAATGTGCAGCTGGACGGTTTTGTTCAGTCAGAGTTAATATATATAATATATATGAAGGAAGATTAAAAGATATACTTTTCCTACGATAGCTGCGTCAGTGGGCAAATCAACTGGAAATGTTCATCAGATTTTAACGAAGCGTTTAAAATTAAACAAGGTATGTGCACGTTGGGTACCCCATTTATTGACCAAAGAGCAAAGGGCAATGTGAGTGAAATGTTGCAAAGAACTCTTGAAAAAATATGGAACTGCCGATGAAAGGAGGTTAAATGAGCTCATAACAGGTGATGAGACATGGATATATTATTGTCAACCTCATCGACGGATAAATAATAAACAATGGCTGGGAAAAGGGCAAGAAAAGACCCGTAATTGCCTAAAGGACAAAACGTGCGAAGAAGTTTTCTTCAATTGAAAGGGTCCAATTGTACAGATACCTAGAGCTCCAGGAAAATCTGTTATGGGAAAATTCACTATATTAAACTTCGTCCAAGGACTGGTTTAAAGAGCATATATCTCATACATGACAATGCATCTTCCCATAAACGTGCTATAGTACAGCAATTTCTTCGAGATGCACATGTTATACAGCTTCAACACCCCCATACTCGCCAGATCTTAGTCCGTGTGACTTTTTTCTGTTTCCAAATCTGAAAAGGATGCTCGCTGGACGTCGGTATAACTCAACAAGCGCCGTTGGCAGTGCAGTACAGCAGTGTCTGAAGGGTATACCAAAGGGAGACTACTCTGCGGCTTTCCGGTCATGGATATCTCGATTACAAAATTGTATTTTTATTAAGGGCGAAGACCTTGAGGGATTAAAATAGAAAAGTTGTCCATAAACATGTTACGTTTTATTTTACAAGGTCAGTGTCACACCGTTTGAATGCCCCTCGTACTAACCAACCCGTGCAATTTGTAAAATACTAACCAAACCATGTTATTTGCCAAGAACTAACTTTAAAGTGTCGCCATTATTAATACAGCACTAAGAAGGCGCAAATATGGCTCAATCTAATGCATTTGACATATGTAATGAGCTGTTTCTTAAATAAGATTCTTATATATTTTGATTCAATGCAATGTTAAGTGGTTAATGCTTCCGGTATGTAATATTATTTAGCGTGGACTGGTATATCGCCTATAACAAACGCATACTATGTGAACATCAAACTCGTTGATTTGTGAAATGTAGTCAAGTGAAGATTTGATTATTTGTCCTTTCGAAGACATTTAATGACATAATTGTGCTTAATTGAATGTTCATTTCAGATAAAATATTTTGTTTTAATATAATGAATACTGAAATAGGTGATCCTTTGGGAGCAACAAACACAATTAAGAGAATAAAGCAGCAGACTCGGTTTTATTGAGTAAGCCATGAATTTTCCAAACTAATATATGATCCTTACTTATGCTAAAATGCTGATTGTTGTCCGCTGTTTCAATGACAAACAATTTCATGAATAACAGAGAACGTGCAATTAATTTCCGGTAGCATATGTTGACAGCCTTATAACGGCTGCCGCCTTGGAAAGTGGGAAGAAAGGTCTTAAAGGTCCAAACCTCGCGTTTACCATATTGCCATCACAATAAAACGGGACAGTGTAAATAAAGATATTCCCGCAAGGTTACATTCTCTAACAATACAATATTAATAGGCAATATTAGTATAACAAATCAATGATTATGTAGATATAACATTAAAAAAAGCAAAGGAAGCCACAAAGTAAGTACTCATTGACTTGACAGAAGCCAGAACTGTAGTATAGTGTCGATTGATCCTGGTTGCAGGCACCAGAAGTTTTAATGTAATATAGCGACGTGAAAATATCTAACTCAAGAATAGTCTTTAATATGTATTTTTTAAACTACTATCTAATTATATTTCACAATAAAACTATACACAGTTAAAAACCAGAGTAAATATTCAACTTTGATTAAATGTACAAGTTACAATTCGTAAGCAGTTCTAACGTTCAAAAGTGCGAGCTTAGCCGTCAAAATGAATCTGAATTAATATCTATCAATCTGTAAGAATCTCCGACCAGTCTATAAGAATCTCCCCGAATGAAGACAATCTCGTATCTTATATAGGATGGCTATGTCCCACCTTTGAACTGTCACGTGTACCCTCGACCATGAACTCTAACCCCCCAAACTGGTTCTAGGACGCCAAATTTGGGGTCGATCGTACAAATCTCCTCTTTTTGGAGTAAACAAAATATTTAACTTACTTTCCAAAATGCTGATACAGGGTATTTATATAATTCTCCTAAAGTTGCCCCGGTCATTCCATTGTTTCAACAGAAAAACCTCTACTTAACTAAAGGTTATGGTCATACTGTTACTAAATATATACTTAATTGGATTAATTAACTTTCATGCGCATCAGTCATGAACTTTCAGAGGAAATGGTCAAACCCAGGTCTCTACACAAACAACGTAATTAAGCTACTTCTGAGACAAATGACAGAGGCCGTGAATGAATGTTGGTCACCTAGTTTTTCATGTACATATGATGATCAGCCATGGGTGCAATATAATATCTTACTTTAAGACCTCCGAAGCTCACTATAACACATGCCATACATACACACATAGGAATTATACACTATAATTTCTTACAAGGCTAACACGATCAAGGTATATAGATCAGAGAATAATCAAATCAAAACATGTTATCACATACATAAGTTTACACAATGTCAGTTAGTCCAAATTGTTCATATGTTTAGAGGCTATACTGATTGCAATAATTAATGTTGTAGTCCACAGTTGTTCAGTGTTAATTGTTATGTATAGTTCATCAGTATTTTAGTTAATGATATCCCGTTGGTATGACATCTGACATCTGGTTGGTATGACATCATGTTGGTATGACATCATGTAGGTATGACATCACGTTGGTATGACATCTCGTTGGTGTGACATCTCGTTAGTATGACATCATTTTGGTATGACATCACGTTGGTATGACATCTCGTTAGTATGACATCATGTTGGTATGACATCACGTTGGTTCGCCAGTGTACCAGTATATATTTGGTACACATACGCCTCGTCAAGTAATATCCAATTTTGATTACTTGAAGTTGTCTCCTTACTGCCTTTAATTCCATTAAGCACACCCGTGGTGTTTATGATTGTGTCTGTCTGCACTGGTTATTTCCCTTTCTCCATAAAATAAAACTACAAGTTCATTACTCTGAATACATTGTCTATTTACAAGGTTACAAAATGTCTCAAGTGTGTTCTTAGCTTAACTTTCTTCTGCCTTTAGTCGCGTTGAGCGCCACCCAAGGTCTTTTCGGCATTTTAAGTTTACGCGTAATCTCTTCACCAATCAAACCTTTGAGAGAGAATGAGAGGACTTGGTTATATAATTAAACACACTTGAACATATATTTACATACTGCTTCTAAGCCACTTTGTTTTGTTCGAGGAGAACCTCAGTTGTCGGTAGTCCCCTGCTGTACGTCAAATCCACGATACAGCGGTCTCAAAACCATTGTTTTGTCCCTTTTCCCATTTGACAGAGTCAGGTGTTTGTCCGCTCGACTCTGAGACTCGGATAATGACGCCGCTTCGCTAGGTATCTCTGGAATATCGCAATGTACGTCTTCTTCGTATGGGTCTGGACTCTGCAGTGGAATGACATTCATACGCCCCCTATACGACCATTTTCTAATTTTAGAGAGTAACTATTTTTTATAATGTTTGGCTAAGTATTTAATAATAATTAGAAATATTAGAAAACCCACTATTGCCAAAACAAGTTTTACATAATCCCAATTTGAGTATTTCTCATCATTTGGCATATCTTCAATCTCTTGAATATCACCTAATTTACTTTTAAGTTCTGATATTGGGAATTCGCCAAGAGCACTTAAACTCTTTGGTACTATAATCGCCTTTTCCGACGAATTTACCATAACGTTAAGTTTGATGTTTATAGCCGTAAAATCTAGCTCCTTTAAGAAAACCAGTGTTGGAGTGACAGTATAGTTTGATTGATTTTCGTACGCGCCTACAAGTGTCAAACGTTCAGACGTGGCGGTACATGCCGGATCTACATTAAAGTAACCATATGGTGGATTAATTTTTAAGGTTGTTGGTGGTTTATTTTACAGTTTATATGAAAAGTCAGTTCTTCGTTGGTCATTAAAAAGTATGTCGTTTTAGCGAGATATATAGCTTTGGGCAAATCCATTGATGATGCATACAGTTCGCAGTATTTAGACGACCGCTCTGTATTTTTAATAAATAGGTTTACTAGACAAGAAGTTGATTGGTATGTATTTTGGATGCCTCTTTTTAAACTACATGACCTTATCAATGGATCTTTACAGTAACCTGCATCTGTTTCTGATAGAAAGAAGTAAAGCGTTCTTTCCTGACTGATAGCTAGAAAACCACTTTCTAGCTTATAGTATGTTACAATACCTTTTGAGTCAGTGGTTTTTACATCACTGTAAGGGAAGAACAAACTGTTTGCGTAATAAAACTCAAACAAACTAGTATGTTCTGCTATCTTAATTTCGGTGACTACAATTATCTGTTCGCCGTCTAAATAAGTTGTGCATTTCAAGTGTTTGTAGTAATCAAACAAGTTTTCGTATGGGTCAATGGGCAATGAGAGAGTTGCAGGAAGTTGAGCACTTATCCCTAAGAGAGCCTCTTGAAGTTGACTTGCTGGAATGATATTCGCACTTAGACGACCTATTATGAGTATATTCAATTTGATCTCTAATTAAAGGACGTAATACATGCCTATATGTCTATTAAGGTAACCTCTATTATTTACAAATTCTGCACTTAACGTCCGCAGAGTTTCCAATACCTCATTAATTGTTTGCCTGTTTTCTGATACCGCAAATGAGGTTGTATTCATTACTGACATACTATCTAAAAGTGAATGCTCCAATACTTTCTGGCTGCTTGAATAGCAGTTCCTAAGTAGAATATAATCAACTCTTAATAATATATATATTGAAAAATGGTGAAGAGTACTTAAATGCTCTCATATTTATAGTAATGGCCTTTTCAATAGGATTTACTACACCACTTAATTTACTATAAAGGAAATGTCCCGTCAATGAACTGTCCGTCATTAGGTCAATATCTAGTACATAGTAGTCTGTCCATTCTACGTCATATGTCATTACTGTATTACTGTGTGCCGTTATGGCCTTATAAACCTAATGAATACTGTCGCTACTTAAAACCATTGTCGCACGCGTAATATATGCATTACGTATCATATGCATTGCGTTGTTTTACCTATTGCCTTACTTTAGTTGATTTTAACATCAATAATTAGCTATTTTTCATCGCGTAACCTGTACTGCCCCTAATCTATCCCCGTGTCACCTAATCTACTATCTACCATAATCATAATATACATTACTCTACTAGTTATCTACTAACTTAGTATCTCCCTATAACTCAATCGAGCGCCTAATTAATACAGACGGTACCGATAATCACGATACAATACATGATGTATATCTCAATTCCTCCCTTAGTTTTACCTTGCCGTAAAACACCGTTCTAAACTATCTTAAGGTTCTTCTCCGCTAGTTATCAACTTAACTAGCCTATCGCCTATAGCTCAGTTCGAGTGTTTATGGGTCGACTCGAGTGTTCGACCACCCAACTCGACCACTTAACAAAACAATACTGGTAAACACAGTACGTAGCATAATTTCTACCTTTATAGCTCAATCAGTTTTACCTCGCCGTAAAACACAGCACCTAACCTAACATAAGGTACTCTTCCACTAGTTCTCAACTAAAACCTAACCTATCGCCTATGACTCCGTCGAGTGCCTTACCAAACAGGTAATACCGTTAAACACAGTACAATACGATATCGTATATCTCGACTTCTCAGTCGCCAGTGTATTGAATGAGGATCTATACATCATACGATGACTATTAATTCAAGATCAATATCGCAAACACACGATATAAATACCTAGACAGGTATTTCTCAATGGACCGTACCTTGACGGTCCTACACTATGCTAATCTATCTCGTTGACCCTTTCCCCCTAGAGCCCTGCGACACTAACTTTCATATCCTCTCTGTTCTGGCACAAACCTTCAGAACTACATTGTCGTCTTAGAGGAGATATACCCTCAGGCCGTATCAACCTCTCATCATAACCGACTCCCATACCGCTGCTACTACTACCACTACTATTACTATCACTATCACTACTATGACTACCCTATCTTTGTCCAGACGACAATACCTACTATCTACCCTACCACTATCACTACCATTACTATTTCTCCTACTGCTCCTATAACTCCTTCCACTGGGCTGCTTTTCAGCCTTTAGCCTATTGTTTCTTTCAATAGAGTGCATATCCATTTTGTTTGATTATACGATACACTACTTACATAATAATTATGTTGAACCATGATGTTTACCCTACACCTCATAAACTAACTACACTACAAGTGTTTAAATTTTCTACCTTGAGTTTGTGTATGTCCTACGATGACCCAATGTATTGTGAATACATAGACAAATGAACACACTTGTCGCTTAAGTGTTTATGAAAATACTTTACTAATCATCTAGGAACGTTTACATGCCCCTGGCTACTCATTACAGACAGTAACCACTTCTTACTTAAGGTCAAATAATCTACTTTAGTTTAATATACGTACGATCTACAAGCTTTTTGACCTTTTGACCATAATTACCAGAGAAATGTGTCTATTAAACATAACTATGTCAATTACAAAACCTTGTTTGACATGTTAACCATTATGGTCAAGAACTCTTTAAAGGTACAGTTACCATTTTCTACATATTTTTTTACAGACTAAACGAACTTCAACTAGTCTATCCTATCTACCATAGACGTTAATTGTATTATCTAAGCTAACATTGATGCTATGTTTCGTGGTTTACAAACACGTCCTTTTTGTATTTTAAAATAAGTAAATAATTTAATCGATCAAAACAAAGTGTATAACATGTCCCAAAACATTTTGTTTTTGGTGTTTTTCAAACAAGTAATTTGTATAAGCAAAGCTTTATTAATTTGTTTTATCACATTTCTTTTGTTTTTAGTAGTACCTAGCTTCCTTAATATTAAATGTGGTACGTGTTTTAATGATTGATACATTTTTCATTTAATAGCGAGCAATTAGCGCCCGTGTCAGTGTGAGCTCTAAATTTAGCTTTTCCTATTTTGATAATGCATAAAATTTAAACTACTAGCTGTCAAAATCCTAAATGTAGGTATTCTTTTTCTTTTCACTCAAGTCATTTAACCTACCATTGTGACTCGAGCGTCTTATACGTTTTTCTTCCTAGGTTTCCAGTTTTTGTGATAATCGCCTCTAATTTGATCAGGCGTATTACAGTATTTTGAGGGATGGTTCTTTGAAACACACTTGAAACAAGCGCGGCGTGGTCTAAAATGGTTATTTTGCATGGGGTCGTGACCATCTTGTCGGTCGGGTCTATGTGTAAATTGGATGTATTAATGGTTCTTAGTGAGAATCGTTTTCTCAAGTTTTGTTCCTCAGTTGCTACTCTTACAGCGTGCTCAAACCGTCTATCTCTATCTCTCATAACCCTAATTGTAATAGAGTCGTCGGCCCTTAAAATGTCGCTATTGTTCGTATTTTTTGCTTTCATATTGTTATTTAACATAGTTATATGATATGCCATATGGTTAAAAACCTGTCCTAAATCTGCTTAGCCATTTTTATTTTCGTTTATTTATTTTTTTGTTTTCAAAAAATAATATTAAATAATATTATATAGAACGAGATTTTGAAGTTAGGTCTAAAATGAGGTCCTTATCTTATAATGTTGTGGTCGTACAGAGAATACGTAAAAAATATCACTCACCGTTTTGTCCGTTTGCGTTGTGTTTCGTCAGTACTTCGTGTTGTTCCCGCGACTTGCCTGGGTCGAATCCTGGTCACGGCACCAGAAGTTTTATAAGTAGTATAGTGTCGATTGATCCTGGTTGCAGGCACCAGAAGTTTTAATGTAATATAGCGACGTGAAAATATCTAACTCAAGAATAGTCTTTAATATGTATTTTATTAAACTACTATCTAATTATATTTCACAATAAAACTATACACAGTTAAAAACCAGAGTAAATATTCAACTTTGATTAAATGTACAAGTTACAATTCCTAAGCAGTTCTAACGTTCAAAGTGCGAGCTTAGCCGTCAAAATGAATCTGAATTAATATCTATCAATCTGTAAGAATCTCCGACCAGTCTATAAGAATCACCCCGAATGAAGGCAATCTCGTATCTTATATAGGATGGCTATGTCCCACCTTTGAAATGTCACGTGTACCCTCGACCATGAACTCTAACCTTCCAAACTGGTTCTAGGACGCCAAATTTGGGGTCGATCGTACAAATCTCCTCTTTTTGGAGTAAACAAAATATTTAACTTACTTTCCAAAATGCTGATAGAGGGTATTTAATAATTCTCCCAAAGTTGCCCCGGTCATACCATTGTTTCAACAGACAAACCTCTACTTAACTAAAGATTATGGTCATACTGTTACTAAATATATACTTAATTGGATTAATTAACTTTCATGCGCATCAGTCATGAACTTTCAGAGGAAATGGTCAAACCCAGGTCTCTACACAAACAACGTAATTAAGCTACTTCTGAGACAAATGACAGAGGCCGTAAATGAATGTTGGTCCCCTAGTTTTTCATGTACATGTAATGATCAGCCATGGGTGCAATATATAATATCTTACTTTAAGACCTCCAAAGCTCACTATAGCACAGAACAACAAGAGAACAAACAGTTAAGGGTACGACAAGACAATATTTAAGACAAACATCAAACGTTACCGTCTTATTATGATTTAGGTAGACGTCATCATAGGGTTACAGTCTGTTTGGCCTTCGCACAATAAAAGAGAAAAGCATAGTAAAAGGGTCAAACACTAAAGAAATATAAAAATATCGGCCAGGGAAACTAAAATGCAGTGCGTTGCAAAATGATAGGGTCATAATCTATTTTGGTAATTTTTTTAACAAGTTTAATAAATATTGTATGAAAGTGATTATGACTAAGGATCTTACGAAGTTTGTAAATCAAACCACTATAGAAGTCAAGTTGTAATAGTCTTTGTCGCAGAAGAGTTCTTAAATTACTTTTATATTTTAAAGGTAGATCAGGGTTACAGTAATAAACATTTGGAAAGGTTTTGCGAAGTTTGTGTAACGGTAACCTGATAGAGTTATATTTTAGTTATACAAATACTACGAATATTAAAAAATGACATATAGGGTCCTATAGAAACCACAGCGTCCGAACGCAATGGCATCGTAGGTCCGCACTGTACTGCAAACAAGGACTAGAAACTACAATGAAAGAGACAAAAAACAACAGAAAGGGTGGTGAAGACAGGGTTACCGACTTGGAACGGTCAGTAAGCAATAAGGCCTACTGGTTAGCTTGAGTCAATTTTATATGCGCACAATCCTCGCTATTATCCTGTCGTCAGCGCCCAAATAGACAAAACAGTGTAAAAAAAACTACATCCCATCAAAAGGAATTCTCTAACAATAAAGTCCACATCCAGAGAAACTAACTAAAGATACACATACAAAATAATAAACATCTCAGGATGTATCCAGAATCGTACTGAACAACCATAGTAGTTGCAGCTAAATAGAAAACCAATCTAGGATACGACCAGAAAACCCGAGGGACGAAAGCTCATGCACCCACCTCCCTTAGTTGGGGTTTCAGTAGGTACAATCATACAGTCCCAAGGGGTAGTCCAGTCATCGCACAAGTGAAAAGTGAAGCGTAATGACTGACTGTAGAGGGGTCAATCACTGAACATGCAGTGCGCTGTAAAACCAAAGGGTTATATCCTTTTCTGACGAACTTCCTGATTAAATTTGTAAAGCGGTCAGGAAACCCGTCAGACCCCTTTAACTTATGAAGTTTATAGACCACATCTCCATAAAATGAGGGTTGTGATATGCCTAGTCGCAGAAGTGATTTAAGGTGGTGTTGTACTTTTGTAGCAGGCCCTCGTTGCGGCGGTAGAATTTAGAGAAAGATCTACGTAGTTTGTGATAACGAAAATCCTGCTGAAGAAGTTTACTTGTAATAACTTGATTTCGATCATTGAAGTCTATAACATCATTACACGCTCTAGCAAATCGAATGAGCTGGGAGATATACACCCCATATGAGGTAGCACATCTCCATCCAGGTGTGGATAGTTAACGATGTTAAAATTGAAATCATCTCTCTTATCATAGATTTTAGTATGAACACAATCATTTGAAATCGAAAGATGAAGATCGAGAAATGCTGCTACTGTATCCGAACTGTTGGCTTTATTTAACGTGAGCTCTGGTGGATAAATGTTAGTAACCATATGAGCAAAGAACGGATTATCAATATTGAGTATGTCATCAAGATACCGAGAAGTATTATTAAAGGCATCAATAATTTCACCCTGGCTAGCAGGTGACAAACTCAACATAAAATCTCTTTCATAGCAGTAAAAAACAAATCTGCAACAAGTGGCGCACAGTTAGTACCCATAGGAATACCAACAACCTGCCGGTAAATAGTTTTACCGTATCTTATAAAGATGTTATCCAGAAGAAAAGATAAGGCTCTACAAACATCAATACAAGTCCACATATTATACTTGTCCGTTAGTAAAGAAAGCCCTGACATTATTACAAGCTAGAAAAGGTGTACCTTCTCTAGCAAATGTCTTCTGAATAAGCTGAAGCAATTTTTCTTTGATAAGATTATGTGGTAGTGTAGTTAAAGTCATCAACACGACTACAAGCTCTAGAAAAACGAACCAGTTGAGAACAAGAGACCCCATAAGAAGTAGCTCGGGAAACATCCCCTTCTTAGTTGGGATAATTAACACTATCAAAATTAAAATCATCTCTCTTGTCATAGATTTTACTAATTATTTCGTCATTTTCAATAGAGAGATGTAAATCAAGAAAAGAAGCGAAATTATCAGTAATGGTAGCTTTGTTGGGTTGAAGTTCCTTAGGATAGATAGTATTAACCATAGTAAAATGTTTAATATGACATCCAGATACCGAGAGGTGTCATTAAAGGCTTCAATTATATCTGATTGAGTATCGGATGAAAGACTCAACTTGAAATCTCTTTTATAGCAATACAGAAATTTTTTAATTATCGGCAAACGCCTTCGTTTTCTATTTTCTAAAGGTCCTAAATATAGATTACCTTCATTAATTGATTTTAATACTTGCCATATTCAGATTGCAGATATTCAAGCGCTCAATGATTGGAAGAAACAAATTCTTAAAATAATGGATACTAGCATAACGTGCTATACATCTAATCCATCATTATTACCACCTATACCTAGGTTGACGTTTCGTCATCTGAAGAAATTGATCAGGATTTTCATACTAAATATGTCATAGTTCCTAAGTGAGGACTTCAACCTTCGTAATCTTAACATTACTGAAAAACTCCTCCAACAGGATTACCGTTATCATAAGTTACGTAAGACTTTTTCCAAATTGTATTATTGTAACACTGATCTGTATGATATGATAGAAATCTTAAAACACTTTTGCGACAAGGTTTATCATTTTTGATATATTATTTATATGAAAATTCCTGTGTTTTTTCTTATAACACCTATCTACGCTTTCTCAAATGTAAGGGGTTAACTAGGCGGGGATTATTTTATTTACACTGTCCTGTTGTTGAGGGCTGATTATAGGACTATCACAACCTGACTTCTATGGTGATGTGATTTATAAACTTCGTAAGATTCTAGGTCATGATCACTTTCATACTATCTTTGTTAAACTTGTTAAAAAGTTTATCAAAAGAGGTTATGACCCTATCATTTTGCAACGTACTGAATGCTTGGTGGTGGACCCTTTTACAGTTCGCCACTATGCTTTCCTTTTTAATTGTACGATGACCGGACAGGCTGTGGACCCTATGATGACGCCTACCTAAAGCCCATTGGGACGGTGGCGTTTGATGTTTGTCCATGATCTTTCTTGTCGTGCCCTTAATGGTTTATTCTCTTACTGCTCTGGCTTCTGCAAAGTCATTGAGTACCTTCATTGTGGCTTTCTATTGTTTTTTTGTATTATATTTACACGAGCATATTTGTGTTTTACTTATATTGCCTATTGATGCTGCCTTGTTGGTTAGAGATTAGATCATGGCGGGGATTTCTTTATTTACACTGTCCTGTTTTAATGGGATGACAGTAGGGTAAGTGTGAGGTTTGGTGCACCCTAGAACCGGTTTAAACCCCCAGTGGCCTACTTTGCCTCTGACCGTTCCAAGGCGGTAGCCCTATTTTCAACCCTTTTTGTGTTTGTGATGTCGTTTGCATTTATTATTGCTTTTGCCTTCTTGTTTGTCTGTTTGCGTGTTTGTTTCTGTGTTTTGTGGTTTACTGTCCTCCTTGAATGCTACTTTCCCTGTCCGATCTTTTTATATTTCTTATAGTGAGGTATATAGTGACCCTATATATCATTTTTTATTGTACCCTTGAACCGGTTTAAACTCTCCGGTGGTCCCTTTTGCCACTGACCGTTCCAATGCGGTACCCTTGTTGTCAACCGTTATTTGTTTGTGATGTGCTTTTTACTGAATGTGTGATGCACTTTTTGTATCATCTTTGCTTTGTAATACTTGTTGGAGTGACTGTATTCTGTGAATGCTACTCTTCATATTGGACTTACAACCTTTTCTTTATGCAAAGTATCTGTACGAATGAAAATGTGTCTCCTTCCTCGTCGATCAACAACTTAAGTGTAGAAATTGACAAAGAGGTAAGATGTGAAAGCATAGAGTGCTTTCCAGACTGTTTAAATATAGTATGTAAATCAGCGACTGACATAGTTACAAGCGATTTTACGTTTGATGTTACAATTACGCCTATGGCCTTGAGACCTAGAGTTACGCTTTCGAATAGAAAATGTAGGGAAAATATTAGAAGCTTTTGAAATATTTCGTTGTAGATACATATTATCATTAAGGCCCAGTGGATATGGTGTCTGCAAGTTTTTCATCCACTTTAGTTCTGTAATATGTCTAGCTTTTATTTTCAAGTTTTCAGCAGTATCATTATCATAAATTATATATTAAACTGGTTGAACAGTAATGTTACTAAAAGTATGACCTGACTGACGAAAATGTTGGTACAAGTCATTTTTTAACTTTTTAGGATTACCTTCATTATATTTATGTTCACGAAATCGAACCTTTAAAGACATTTGAAGCTAGACATACATTACACATTCTACCATTAACAGCTGATTTAATGGTGTACTTTCAAGATAAATAATTGCAACAACTGCACCTCTTAGCATTGGACTTACTAATAGAGGAAAACATCCTGCGTCTTGAATGAACTAAATGGATTTCTGAAAGGAGACTTTACATGACCTTTTCTCAAAGTAGGTGATCCAATAGGAGTAACTAAAACTTTTGAACCGTTATTAAAACTCTTGTAGCATTATTAGAAGGAACATGAACGAGGTTGCCGAATGAAGATTTAAAGGTGTAGTAAGGCGTATATATGGTTTAGTCCTAAGAAATGCAGATTTATTTTGACGAATTTGTATTGATGACGCAGAGAGTAAAAGAAGGGGTGAAATATTTATTTTAATTGTTTTTTCTAGTAGGCTCATATATGCAATTTCGAAAGTAATACCTTTTTGTGAAAAGCAAAATAAGGGCCAATTAGTTGTTATTATAGATACGAAATAAACACGTATCATAGAACCATAATAACTAATATTTATAATCTTACGGACGGATAAAAGAGGTCCAAAACTCCACAAGTGTCTGATACTAGATCATGAGGTGCACCTTATATTACCTCTCATGAAAATACAACCGAGTCTGCTATTTTTTCTCTTGTTTGGGTTTGTTGCTTTCAAGGAATCCCCTTTTCAGTAGTAAGTTTTCTAGAGATTGCATTATCTCTGACTGTTTATAATTTAAAAGGAAACTACTATGCATGATGTTAGATATAAAAGTGTGTGTATCGCTAAAAGTGGAAAATGCGGTTCACCACAAAGAAACAAAGACCTGAACCACATTACAAAAGTATAAATAATTCCAAGAATCGGCCAGGGTGACCTACTTATGGTTTTCGTCATACAAAGTTTGAATGTGATTGTAAACAGAGGTAAAAGCAAAGGTTAACCTGTTAATACAAACGACGACTACTCTTCTAGGGTATTGCCTTAGTCCTTTTATAATTTGTGCAGGCGAGCTAGAGGTCAGAAAACCAAACATCGGTCGATATAAATATGTGACAGACATTGAAACAATGTTCAATATGGACAATGAACAGAGATCAATATTCTTTTTATTAAATCAAAAATCTTACTAATTTAAGTTCGTCTCCTAGCATGAATCGTAATTACTGCCATATCATCTGGTGCATGTATGTATTGTTATGTTATCTAGTGTCTGTATGTATTGTATGTATGTATTGTTATGTTATTTAGTGTATGTATGTATTGCTTTGTTATCTAATGTCTGTATGTATTGGTACGTTGTATAGTGCCTGTTTGTGTTGTTACGTTATCTAGTGTCTGTATATATTGTTACGTTACCTAATCTATGTATGTATTGTTACATTATCTAGTGATGTATGTATTGTTACGTTATCTAGTGTCTGTATGTTTTGTTACGTTATCTAGGGTATGTATGCATTGTTATGTTATCTTGTGTCTGTATGTATTATATGTATGTATGTATGTATGTATTGTTACGTTATCTGGTGTATGTATGTATTGTTATGTTATCTAATGTCTGTATGTATCGGTACGTTGTATAGTACCTGTGTGTATTGTTACGTTATTTAGTGTCTGTATGTAGTGTTACGTTATCTAATCTATGTATGTACTGTTACGTTATCTAGTGTATGTATGTTTTGTTACGTTATCTAGGGTATGTATGTATGTATTGCTACCTTATTTAATTTCTGTATGTATTTTTATGTTATCTAGTGTATGTATGTATTGTTATGTTATCTAGTGTCCGTATGTATTGTTATGTTAACTAGTGTCTGTATGTAGTGTTATGATATCTAGTGTCTGTATGTATTGTTATGCTATCTAGTGTCTATATATAGTGTTATGTTATCTAGTGTATGTATGTATGCAGTGTTATGTTATCTAGTGTATGTATGTAGTGTTCTGTTATCTAGTGTCTGCACGTAGTGTTATGTTATCTAGTGTCTGTATGTAGTGTTATGTTATCTAATGTCTGTATGTATCGGTACGTTGTATAGTGCCTGTATGTATTGTTACGTTACCTAATCTATGTATGTATTGTTACGTTATCTAGTGTATGTATGTATAGTTACGTTATCTAGTATTTGTATGTTTTGTTACGTTATCTAGGGTATGTATGTATTGTTACCTTATCTAATTTCTGTATGTATTTTTATGTTATCTAGTGTATGTATGTATTGTTATGTTATCTAGTGTCCGTATGTAGTGTTATGTTATCTAGTGTCTGTATGTATTGTTATGTTATCTAGTGTATGTATGTAGTGTTATGTTATCTAGTGTCTGTATGTAGTGTTATGTTATCTAGTATCTGTATGTAGTGTTATGTTATATAGTGTATGCACGTAGTGTTATGTTATATATTGTCTGTGTGTAATGTTATGTTATCTAGCGTCTGTATGTATTGTTATACTATCTAGTGTCAGTATGTATTGTTATGTTATCTGGTGTCTGTATGTAGTGTTATGTTATCTAGTGTCTGTATGTAGTGTTATATTATAAACACGAACTGTTAGTAATCTACTGCCTATAAACAAATTACAGCTGATCTAACTCCCATTTATTAGCGGAAATGTTATTTATTGTGCAGTTGTTATTTATCATTATTATCATTTATATTTTGATTGCTTGTCATATATCATAAAAGCTAAATATATACATGGTCATGTTATTGATCAAATACCTATATATTTGCTTACTTAATAGCACTGCTTACTTAATAACATTGTTTACATTATTTTGAGCTTTAGGCATTTCGAATGCCGCCCAGAGTTTAAAACCTATATTACTGGTTTTACAAAAACAAAGCAAACATATAAACACGTTTATTGTCTTTATTTTTAATTTTAGCATATAATGACACAAATATATCACCATGTTAAGTGTAATCATAATAAAAATAGCATTTAACAAAAATGAATATAATGTTTACATAAACATATAGATGAAATAAAATATCAAAATAAATCTGTGTCGATGCACGAGCATTGTATATATTGATGCACGAGCATGACATATGATGATGCACGAGCATTGTATATATTGATGCACGAGCATGACATATGTTGATGCACGAGCATTGTATATGTTGATGCATGGACATTGCATATGTTGATGCACGACCATTGCATATGGTGATTCACGACTATTGCATATGTTGATGCAGGACCATTGCATATGTTGATGTACGAGCATTCTATATATTGATGCACGATCATTACATATGTTGATGCACGGACATTGTATATATTGATGCACGGACATTACATATGTTGATGCCGAGCATTGGATATGTTGATGCACGACCATTGCATATGTTGATGCACGATCATTGCATATGTTGAGTATGTATTGCATACAAACAAATGGTATTAGGGAGACATTATTCACTATTAGTACCATTACTCATTCTTGAATTATAACACTACAGTTTAATTAATAGATATGGAAGAATAATTTACTAACATGTAAAAACTAGCATATAAATTATGAATATAATTGTGTTACTCGAAGTGTATGATATATTTATAATCCGATTTCATAGACTAAATGATAAATGTGAAACTTCGGAAGTGTCATTGTGAAATGTCTATGCACCGTTGATAACAGGCATTTGTGTAATATTAATGTCAAAAATAAATAAAACACGTCGACCATTTTATATAAAGTATCAAAACATGCCAGGAATATCTATAAAATACATCTGAACATAAGGTGGCCGTGTTTGACATAGCCTATGCACAAAACATGCCAGGAATATCTATACATAAGGTGGTCGTGTTTGACATATAGCCTATGGGCAAAACATACCTGGAATATCTATACATAAGGTGGCCGTGTTTGACATCTAGCCTATGATCAAAACTTGCCAGGAATATCTTACATAAGGTGGCCGTGTTTGACATATAGCCTATGAACAATACAAACATGAATGTTTTGGCAAAGTAAAGGTGTAAAGCTTTTCATACATTTGACATTTTGATTTAGGGCGTGTATCTTAAAGATGACAGTAAGCCAGTTTCGATGAAAATAATGTTGTGCTCATTGCTTGCAATATATTTGTGTTATTTCTGTACATCTGGTAAACATGCGTATTTACTTAACAAATAGAAGAGTTATAACTCGCCTTGCTTTTAAGTGTGCTATTCAATACATATTAAAAGTTAGGTGAAATGAACACCACACGTGCACTATAAATGAATATCAGATTTACTAAAATAGTATGAAACCTCGGTAATGTGTTCTTTTATAAATGTAAAATACAATATAAAATGAACCGAACTATCTGTTTCAAGCAACTAAGATATCAGATGTATCCTTTCCTTTGTTACATTGCACTTACATAGATTAATATAAACTACAGTTAGATACGAGACAGTTATCCATAGTATCCTTTGATTCCTTGGGCCACCCCTTTCATCAAAACAGGTCCAGCCTCATACAGATACATAGTCGGCCAAACCATGAATTCGATATGAGTTCCACTCTTTGTGTAGGCACGGTAAACATCAGAATCGAATGACCGGTCTTTGGGAATTGACCATGACAACGCAACAGGCGGATCCTGCACGCGCATCAACCAGCACAGCTCCACACAGCGGGATATGTATTTGTTGCAGGCGTCTACAATTATATCGCCAAACTCTGGGTTCTCACGTAGTTTGTTCATTATATCCTGTTGAGAAATTGGATAAAGCATATTAAAAGATGATTAAACTAGTTTGAAAGATGCCTAAAGTGGCTTTGCACGTTTGAACAAGAACATTAGTGGAATGCGTGGTCCAGTGGTAGAGATTTGTACTCCAGATCGAAAGATCGTGGGTTCGATAATCGCCTTTGCCAAGTTTTTATCCTTGAGCATGATAATTAATCCACATTTCTTAATATTGGTTCTACCCAGGAGGCCATTGAGAATGATTAATATAATTTGCAACAACTTGTTTCACCATCGATGTAAACAAAATATATTTAAACGTACAAGTACATTAAATTCGGTGCCAGAGCACCGACATAACAAGTGTAACATGCAAAAAAAATCAAATCCTACTCAATTAAGTCATTTTAGCTCCAATAATATCGTTAAACCAAAATAGCTGTTAGAAAGTATGAAAAGAGACATCTGGAAATCGTCGAACACGATCATTGCAAAACATATTACAATCTCGGTTTGATTGAGATTGTTCAAGTACGGTATTGAAAAGTGCTTGCTACTGTTCGCGCACTTTAGCCCGGGTTAAGCAGATCTCAATTTTTAAAAAAAAAAATTATTAATCAACAAAAACAACCTATAAGTTTCGATAAGCAATAAAATAATTATGTGTAGACTCAATATAGAACAAAATTATTACTACACAGTTATCTTATATTTTGAATAGTTACCCAGCAAACATATGACGTTGTATTAACGTTGCCCCATGACGTTGGAAAGACGTTTTTATCTGTTGTAAAGTGAAAGTTTTTTTGACGTCTTAATCACGGCGTTGTTTCTACGTCGGGTGTACACCCCACGTAGAAACAACGTCGTGACAACAATGACGTTGAATAGACGTCACAATTCTGACATTGGACTGACATCGGATTTGGTTGAAAATGGAACGTTTTTTAGACGTCAGAAATCTCACGATGAACCAGACAGGTCACTTATGTGTGTTTAGTTCTATAATTAAAACTACAGGCAAACACAATTAACCCGTCGAGTTTATAGTCTCTGTACCATATATGTGTGGCAAGAAGGGAAACCCTCATCGATACAACATAATGTCTGGACTTATAATATGCATTTCACAATAATTTAACTTATATCAGAAATTATACAAACCTTTAAGTACCCTACTTAATTATAATACATGCCAGCAAGATATTAATAATTGAAACAATGCATAGGTAAATCAATATATAGAAAAACATATATACCAATATATAACCTTTCATTACACATTAAAAATACGTAAATTAACGTTATACATTACCTCCCTTTACATGCCCTCTCACATAAGCATGCATGACAACGTCAGACCGACGTCGTACTCCAACGTTGTTCTAAGGTCGGAATCTACAGTTTTCTTTGAAATTCAGACTATTTTCAGACATGTACACTAATTAGGTTAAATAACTTGAATTCTATTTTTCAGAACTAACAAACATGCGCTATTCCTGAAAGACCATATAATTTCCTCTCAAAATATAGCAAATACATGCTAGAAAGCAACAAAGTCAGTTTCTCTGCCTACAAATACAATTCATTTACCCCACCCACTTAGCACTCAAAAAAAGGAAAACATGACATTTATAGAGACACGGCAGCATATACCTGTCCCTTATTTGAGATATAACACATCCATAATTGAATGACAAACACTCCAAATTGTCATAAAAATGCTATTTCTACATACCTTATCCGGCTTTTTTTTCCGTAATCTTATGTCGAATGGAGAGATGCAGGTATTGATCAAGTAAAGCTACCATTTACAACATAGCCACCAGTTACTAGTTTCTGTTTACAGACTCTATACCGGTCACAGTACAAAAACTTTATTTACACCAAAATTAACTATTATGTCATACTAAGTCAAAAACACCACATTTGTGGATTTCTTTTTTATTGTCTAGCCTTTACATGGCTTTTAATCTCTTAGATTTCTGTTTTATAAGAAATTCCCCATGGACATTCATTCGAAACTAAGGAGTCTCCCCTTAAGGGCAAAAATATTTTTTCAAATTTTTATTTGTTACTTTTAAATCACTTATGCCAGTTATTTCGAGCATTTTGATACGTCAGCTGTGCCAATGCGATGGAATTTAGGCATTTCAGAGCTTCTTAAACTTGGCACTATAATTCCTGAAAAGTTACATATTTATCAGTATTTTTTGTTCTTTTTTTCCTCTTCTTAGAATCAAAATTAAGTTGGTATATGTGTTGTAAATGTACTTTTGAGTACTTTACCTACATAGTATTCAGGGTACAGAAAAATCATTTATTCCTGAACTCAAAATATAAAGAACCTGCTTCAGAACTTATCTAGAGTAGTCTCCCTTAGCCTACATAGCAACAACGCCATGATGCATAGCAACAACTTCACCCTTGCCTAGCAACGCCAGTATAGCATGTGACATAGTGCAGATTTTTTGTCAAACATTGAGGCAATCTATACCAGACATGACAAAGTCGACAAGGTCATATTTTCCCAAAAACTTGCATCATGCGTTCGGGCGCGCGTAAGGCTTGAACTGACGCATATAAAAAAAAATAGTGTATCCGAGAAGCAGTTTGTCGAAAAGGGCAGGGCAGCAATAAACAATATACTGCCCTGCTTTAGCAACATTCATGCCCAGTGCAGAATATATTCAACAGTGTGTCATGCCCATCTTGCCAGCTATTCCACCAACTTTTTGCCATATGGCAAACACAGAAATATTTCAAAGGAAGACCATAAAAGCATCAAACGGGTACTTGATACAGTATTTTCAGGAGAAATGTTGGGTCGCATTTCCAAACTCTACACAACAAACAAGTGTGAACATTTAAACAGTCGAGTGTTTACGTATGCACCAAAAAACATGGAACAGGCAAGTCTGCCCAATTGTTAGCTAAAAAGGCTGGATTGAAATATGCGATGGCAGACCCTTTCACAATGCACATTGCTCAACGCGATCGGTTGAGTAAGTATCGCACACAGCTGTCGGAAACAGTCCAATACAAGCACAACCGTTATATATCCCGCAAACGACGAAGTAACAGGAAACTTTTAAACACTAACTTTTATGAAACTGTAACATCTAACAATCATGAACATAACTATGGAATAAATCCAAATATTTAAAATTTAAACATGCCTTTGTTTTAACATATCAACATAATAATTACCCATTCTCATAGAAGGCACGGCCTATAGCCACGGTGACCATTACAAATGCCTTCATTTCTACAAACTGACCGCTGATTATTTACTAAACAAGTTTCCAAACTTAAATGCTTAACATTAATGCAAAGTTTTTGGTGACACCTATGTGACACATGCAGATGGCTGGGTAACTGTTCACATTATGATGATATGTAGAACATCAGCCTATGAACAGTTACCCATTTTCGGTGACCACGAAAAGTAACGCGGATAACACCATAGCCATCTTTGTTTTTGCTGCCACCCCAAATATGACATGAATCTGTGATTACGAAGTTTTTTAATTTAAACTCGAAATTTAATATTTCCATTTCAGTTAAAATTGTAGAGAAAATAATAGACATAACGGTCACTGCAGCTATGGTTATGCAGACTGCGAATTAAAAATAAAGTAAAAAATGAAATGGTATGCACAAAAACATCCAGATAGTTTTAGTGCAGTATGAACTGAAAAGTAGGTAGCATACCAGACATGGCTCAAACCTACACTACCAGACTTATTATACCAGACCTTAACTAAGAACTTACTTACACTATCATATCACAACTTTAAATAGTTACGACTCAGATCAGACCAACCAACGATATTGTGTATGCTGGAGGCACACCCAGTATTTAAGGTCTGACATGAGTCTGATATAAAAGGTCTGATATGAGTGTCTGACATGGGTCTGCTATGAGTGTATCTAGTAGTGTAGGTCTGACATGGGTCTGATAAGGTGGGTCTGACATGGGCCTTATATTGTAGGTCTGATATCAGTCTGATATTGTATGGGCAATATATGCACATTGAATGTCGGACAGACTCATTCCAGATCTATCCAAAATATCAAACTCAATCATGTCAATTCAGACTTTCACTATTTAATGCATGTCAGACAGACAGACAGACAGACAGACCTACACTTTCAGACTCATGTCAGACCTACAATTACATCAAACTTACGCTATCACTCATAGTTATAAGACTTAAAGTATCAGAGTCTGACCTAGAACATACCAGTGAGATGCAGACCTATATGTACACAATAATAGTTTTTGTGTCATGATATTGTAGGTCTGATATGGGTCTGAATTTTTTGGCTGATATGAGTCTAATATGCATCAGATATTGTAGGGCTGATATTCAAGAGTCTGAATATTGTAAGTCTGATGCGCGTCTAATACTGTTATTCAAGTAAGTCTGATTTTGCATGTCTGATCAGAGTTGGTCATAGCAGAGTGCAATTTATTGTTGGGTCTGTCTGATAGTTCAAGGTATCTTATATGGAAACCTATTCTCCTACATTAATGCATTCTTAAATGAACAGTTAAATACAATTTACAGGCTCCAATTATAGTTTCTACAAAAATAAAATTGAAAAATGTGTGCAAATTCACATTCGGTCATTGGAAAAATAACAAAAAAACTGAGATGGTCTATTTTTACCCGCAAGTGTTACCTCCCTTGGCAATATGTGTCGATATCTCAAAATGGAAAATGTCGCAATATTTTGATGATTTCTGAGCAATTTTGTGTTGAAAATATCAAAACGCACTACAACCTGTGTTCTAAACCTGAAATTGTGTATAATCGGTACTATGCATATTTTCCTTAAGGTCGGAATCTACAGTTTTCTTTGAAATTCAGACTATTTTCAGACATGTACACTAATTAGGTTAAATAACTTGAATTCTATTTTTCAGAACTAACAAACATGCCCTATTCCTGAAAGACCATATAATTTCCTCTCAAAATATAGCAAATACATGCTAGAAAGCAACAAAGTCAGTTTCTCTGCCTACAAATACAATTCATTTACCCCACCCACTTAGCACTCAAAAAAAGGAAAACATGACATTTATAGAGACACGGCAGCATATACCTGTCCCTTATTTGAGATATAACACATCCATAATTGAATGACAAACACTCCAAATTGTCATAAAAATGCTATTTCTACATACCTTATCCGGCTTTTTTTTCCGTAATCTTATGTCGAATGGAGAGATGCAGGTATTGATCAAGTAAAGCTACCATTTACAACATAGCCACCAGTTACTAGTTTCTGTTTACAGACTCTATACCGGTCACAGTACAAAAACTTTATTTACACCAAACTTAACTATTATGTCATACTAAGTCAAAAACACCACATTTGTGGATTTCTTTTTTATTGTCTAGCCTGTACATGGCTTTTAATCTCTTAGATTTCTGTTTTATAAGAAATTCCCCATGGACATTCATTCGAAACTAAGGAGTCTCCCCTAACGTCTTAAATCAGACGTTGTACCAACGTTGGATTTAGGTCGCCGAAGTTGACGTCTTACATCAGACGTTGTAATAACGTTGGATTTAGGTCGCCGACGTTGCGACCAAAATCCAACATATATCCAACGTAGATCCAATGTCGTGTGTTTGCTGGGTACCTATTATTGTGAAAAATGTGCCTATACTACTAGATAATTACCCTTTCAATAAAAGGTGTGACTTGTTTTGTGATTTGTTTCCTGTATTCCTTAACACCCTTACGGATTTCGGCTGGAATTTCTGGCAGTTTTTTCCCGTTCATCTGGTGGTAAGATAATATCATCATATTTGCATTACAAATGTCAGATTTACTGAAATATGTATGTCAGATAAATGTCAGATATGTAACCAAAGATGTAACAAGAGTTTCTAGAAATACTAAGCTCTCTAGTTTATCAACAAATCATATTAGTTTAATCAAACTTACCAAACAAAAGCTAAATCATAAAACCGTCACTGCGAACAACTGAACAGTCTTCCCTTTATTAATCAAAACAGAAGTAAAGGGTTTTAACCAGCTAAGCAAGGCGAAGCGTGCAGTGGTAGAGGAAAAAGGTCAATATACTCATTTAAATTTAAAAAAAAGTATGTATTGAACATACAAAACATATCGCAACAAAAGTGAATTAGTAAATAAGCTACTCCATCAGGATTACCGTAACCATAAACTTTGAAAACCTTTGCAAATTTTATTACCGTAATCCTGATCTTCTTTCCAAATATAAAAGTAATTTAAGAACTCTTCTGCGACAAGGACAACCTGACTTTTATGGTGACGTGAAGATCCTTGGTAATGATCACTCTCATACTATCTTTGTTAAATTTGTTAAAAGGTTTATCAAAGGAGGTTATGACCCTATCATTTTGCATCGCACTGCATGCTTGGTGGTGGAGCCATTTACAGTTCGCCACTATGCTTTCCTCTTTGATTGTGCGATTACCGGACAGGCTGTGGACCCTATGTTGAATGCTATCAAAAGCCGAAAAGGACGGTGACGTTTGCTGTTTGTCTGCAGTATTGTCTTGTCGTACCTTCAATGGTTTATTCTGTTGTTGCTCTGGCTTCTGCTAAGTTATTGAATACCTGTTTTCTATGGTAATGTATTTTTTTTGTATTTATACATACACGAGCATCTTTGTGTTTTACTTATATTGCCTATTAATGCTGCCTTGTTGGTTAAAGAATAATTCATGGCGGGGATTTCTTTATTTGCACTGTCCCGTTTTTTTATTTGGTTGACAGTAGGGTAAGTGTGAGGTTCGGTGCACCCTAGAATCTGGTTTGAACACCCAGCGACCTTTTTTGCCACTGACCGTTCCAAGGCAGTAGCCTTATTGTCAACCCTTTTGTGTTTGTGTTGTCTTTTTTGGCCTTTTATTTATCTTTAAATGTGTTCTTTGTTTCTGTGTGTGTTTGTAGTTGAATGTCGTCCTTGAATGCTGCTTTCCCTTTCGATTTTTATATCTATATTTTTATTTAGTGTCTTTTTCATTTTACAATTTATCATGTTTTTATTAGGTATTAATATATAGTATACATACTGAATATATTGCAAAGTTAATGAAACTCACGTCAAGTTAAAGGGGTTTTAATTTTGTTCAACGGGTTGCAAGAACGACAATAAACTGACACTGTAGATGAAACATAGTTTATTAAACCCAAATTTTGACAACCATATCAGTGAATGTACCCTGTGAAATGACAAGGAATGTTTAGATTTGACTTTCTCTTTGTCGTTACTTTCGTTATCCTATGTGAGAAATAACGTGTATTAATATATAAAGGGAAGGCATGTATGATATACTGAAAGTAGTACATACTCCTGTTGCAGGACTGAAATGTATGATATACTGAAAGTAGTACATACTCCTGTTGCAGGACTGAAATGTATGATATACTGAAAGTAGTACATACTCCTGTTGCAGGATTGAAATGTATGATATACTGAAAGTAGTACATACTCATGTTGCAGGACTGAAATGTATGATATACTGAAAGTAGTACATACTCCTGTTTCATGACTGAAATATATGACAAACTGAAAGTAGTACATACTCCTGTTGTAGGACTGAAATGTATGATATACTGAAAGTAGTACATACTCATGTTGCAGGACTGAAATCCTATCAGAAGTGAACCGAACGGCTACTCTGGCTTTAAACTTTCAATATTGAAACCATACATTTGATAAATAAAACTGGAAGTAAAACAGTTCTAGAAGGTCATAATATATCAAACGCATTATACTTATTAAATGTTAAACTATCAGTATATAAGAATGTTTCGTGTATTTCTAAATAGTTTGTATTTTTGCATGCCCATGCAATGGTAAAAGTTTGATAGTTTAAAATAAAACAATTCTACTAGTGAGCAGCCGTTTATGGACACTTTGCACGTACATTTTAATCCTGCATTTTTATGTTGGTGATTAGAAGCAATGATTAACAGATGTACAAAGGAAAGTAAATCATTCACAATAAAGTAGGAAACAGGAGGAAGGATGAATGAGCACTGTTACACTCATCAGTAAAAATGTGGTTGACTACTTAAATAATCTCTGCTTGTTTTAGTCCCCATTTTATTAAGTCGAAAACAGTGAACAAAGAAAGAAATGCCTGTTGTTTCATTCAACCAAATTGTAGATAGAAGCGCGTTTTGCCTATAAGACAAGGTAAGATTCCTTGATGTAAACTTAAACATTATGTAGACGTGTTTAGATATGCAAACTGCATTTGTCTTACATATACTAAAGCAGATATATATTTTAATGACAACAGATGATAATAAACTCCGAGAAAGTAATATCAATTATGTAGTGGTGTATTAAAAGTAAAACATAAATTGTCAATAATTAATCAGTAACCGTGTAACCAAATATAATACTTACGTGCCATAGCCAGATTAAAAAGTGTTTTAGACTAGATTACCATGACAAATATAAAGTATTAGCAGTTACGTCACATATTAAAAGCAAGAGTAAAAATCGAACAGGAAATGCAGTTTTCACAAAACACAGTAAACCCCAAAACACGCAAAAAGACAAACAAGAAAGGCAAAAGTAATAAAAAAAAGCATATGACGCCACACACACAAAACGGGCTGACAGTAGGGCTACCGCCTTAGAACGGTTAGTGGCAAAAAGTCCGCTGGGGGTTTAAACCAAGTTCTAGGGTGCGCCAAACCTCACACTAACCCTACTTCATCCCAATTAAACGGGACAGTGTAAATAAAGAAATCTCCGCCATGAACTATTCTCTAACAAACAATTGAATTTAATTAAATTGGGGTTTTAAGGCGCACCAACACATGAAAATGTTATATGGCGCCTAAAAGGCATGAACATGCCAGGCTACTCTTCCATGTACATCGAGATAAAATATGGAAAATGGGCCTAGAACCTTCACACCCTGAACTGCAGAGTTGCTGCAAATTCTATCGTAGAAACTCCAATTACGCTGAAGCCGCGTTATTGTTTTTCTGCCACTGCTCTTTTGATACGAGCGAGATAGCGCCTGAAACAATGCATTAATAGGCAATATAAGTAAAACACAAAGATGCTCGTGTATATGTAAATACAAAACAACAATAGCCTATATATATGTATTTTGGGGTTTCTGTTGTAATTTTCGTCTCACTCTGTTTCGCCTCAAATTGCAACAGAAACACCCAAAATACATATATAACAAATCACCATGAAATGGTGGTGATTTACTTGATTTATTAAAACTTTTTAAACCCTAAATATACTAAAGATTTTAAGTTTGAATTATATAATTTGACACATCTTTTACTATTTAGATTTTTTTTAATAGTTATCAAAATTACACCCAAATCAACAAATAAACACAAAATCAGTCTACTAGACTCTGCTCTAAATCTATTGTTTACATAAGATATCACTGATAGATTACTTCCGCATTGACCTGGTTATTGGACAAAAGTATAATAAACGTCTATTTATATCTCAGGATAAGAATGTTCTAGGTTATGTGATAAGCGTCTATTTATATCTCAGAATAAGAAGGTTCTAGAAACTTTGATCGAATCAACAAATCGGTGAAGTTTTTGGCCTCCCTGACAAGTATATAAGGCAGTGAAACTGCAGTCTAGTATCACTCTTAACACAGTGATATACCCTATGGGAATAGAGACCTGAAAGAGTGAGGATAAGAAGGTTCTAGGCTCATTTTCCAAAGTAGGCCCATTTAAATTTGTATCTATATAAGCATTACTATATTCCCGGATATTTCCAGGTTCTAGGTTGAATACAAAGGTGGTGGATCATACTCATACACATTACTAAAACAATTTATCACACACTTTTTAGACTTTTTTGTAAGGTTGCCATTGCTTTCTTTCTTCCCTGCTCCACTAGTTCTTTTTTTGAACTTCATTTATTTCAGCTTTCTTTTGTTTGGTGTCCTGTTTTAAACTATAATATTTATCCAACTCATCCAAAGTAATTATAGTTTCTTAATTTTTTTTATGAAATCAATTTATACGCCACAAATTCAGTTGCAGCCATGCCCACCACAATAAACGTACTTTCTCTATTCTGTTGATCCGGAGATGGTGTATAGAAATCACTCAACTTAGGCTCCGGTTCCAAAGGCAACTGTTTACCAGTTATATAATAATACTGCTTCATAGCTTGATCCACATTATCAAAAGTCTGCTCTGCATGATGCTCCTTTTGCAGTTGTTTATTAATAAAATCTAATCTCTCTGTTCTTTTTTTATTCCACGCCGCTTGTGCTGCGTTCAATTGTTCTACGGCATTTGTCATGCCTTTGTCTTTCCTCATCTGAATGACTTCCCATTTTTGAAAAGAAATAATTTGAACCGCTAAACGCCAATGCGTTTGTTACTGCGCCACCTATCATCATTGCTACTGCGCTTACAATTTTTTTATATATTTTTTTAAAATTATTTCATAATATGCGCAGGAATAATACCTTGCTTAATCAACATATCCTTTGTAGCCATTGCTAACATTATATCCACAGACAGCATCCCAACATCTGTCATATTAAAATCCACTTTAGGTGCTGGTCTTTTTAGTAGTTTTCTGCCAATCTCAGAATATCCAATAGTTAAAAGTGTTTCCACTCCAGCGTGATACACCATATTTACAATTTGTTTTCCGTCAATACTTGTTGCCATTTTTTTATATGATTATTTTTTTTAAATAAATTATTAAAAATAAAACGGGTCTTTTGGTGCAACAGCAACAGGTTGTATAGCAACATGTGTAGCAACCGATTTCTTGTTATAAATATACAAACCCAACCCAGCAATGCCTAATAAAACCATACACGGTGGAATATAATTTTTGTATACATTTATTTTGATTTTTTCTGGTTCCTCTTCACCTGTTGTTATTTTTGTTATTTCATCTTGATTTACATGCTTTGCATCTTGCTTTGCATCCTGTGCATCCTGAAGCAAACGCTTTGCATTCCTTGCTGCAGGCCCTTTTTTCCCAGCCTCTACTCGTTTTGGATTTTTTACTTTTTGTTGTTTAACAGATTGTATATCAACTTCACTCTCTTGGTTCTCCATTTATATTATCTACATTTTTATTTTTATTAAAATCAATATGTCTAACAGTATTGCTGTAAATGGCGCTAAGAATGTTCCATACCTGTGATACAACTCGCAACAAGCATTTGTCAGAGCATGATTAATAAATGGGTCTTCCTCCAAATCTTCTATCAGTTTTGGTGGATTGGTTACATTGAAATATTTTGATACTCCCATCACATACAAGTTAATAAAAGAATTGCCTAAAGTCTTGGTCATACTTGCTCCAAGCCTTGCTTCATATCTGCAGTAAAGTTTGTTAATTTCATCCGGGACATGCTATCTATAGTCGTGAGTTGTATGTCTTTACCCAAATATTGACGGCTACCACCGCCAGCCACTATGGCTGATAATCTTTCTTTTTTTGTTTCTTGTTGATTTGATTCATCTGTGGAAACTTCTGATATATCTTTTAATAGTTCTTCCGCATTCATTTTTATATAAATAATTTTATTTTTTATCTTGGAATAAATATAAAATACAAAACAACCAGTTGCGATATTCACCACATAACTAGTTATGGTTAGTATTGTTAATAGCATTGTTATTAACATTGCTATTTTTTTATTAGCATTGCTACTTTGCTGTTAGTATTACTATTAGTAACAAGGCAATTATGTTATAAAAAAAAGCATTGCTAACAGCAAAGCGTAATTATTCAACCCAATAACCAGTTGGTTGGTCAGTCCTCAAAATTAACTTGGAATATTTAGTCTTAGCTAAAGCTTTTCTTATTCTGGTTCTCTCCTCCAGCGTTGGAATAACATCATTTTCTCTCAAACAATTTTTATAACTATCTCTGTCCTTGGTGTAAAACATACACAACCATTTAGCTTGCTCCCTTAAATCTTTCAATACAGAATTATATCTCTGTGAAATAACCCACACTGATTGTTTGGCATGGCGACCAGAGAACGCCAACTCTGATAACATATCTTTTTTCTTTGTTAATTCTTTTGTGGCGGAGCAATCATCAATGATGTATAATGTGGGCTTGCCAGCATATTGTTTAAAAAATAAACGCAACAGTTCTTGTAGCATTTCTTTACCGTTGCTCACGGGATTGACAATTGTTATTTTTTTATCTCTCGGGTTTCTTACATCATCTATCCAGGGTCTATTTTTATATAAGCCTCGTTCCACTCTATGGTGGGACACAATATAATTATATGATCAAAAACTCCAACATACTCTTGTTCAAGTATGTCAAGAACAAATTCTGTTTTACCGCAGCCTGTCTGACCACAGATAATGGCACTGTGGGGATATTTAGGATATTTAGTATCGTACTTCTTTGAATCTTCCATCTTCAAAATTGATTTGCGCGTCTTGTATTATATATATATAAATATTTAAAGGTTGATCTGCATCTGCTTTTTTATTTATTAGTATTGTTATGCCTTCACTACCGTTTTCTATTCTTCTTCCACTGCCGTGCAATAAGTTGTCATCACATGTTCTAAGGTAAAGCCACAAAGCATATGATTTTGTTAGATATGTCTTAAGAGAAACATTGGTAAAGCATAAATCCTTCACCACTATGTCTGTCTCTTTGTTTCTTTTTGATGTCAAGGCAAAATATTTGTTGATTTCATCCCAATGTTGATATGCCTTCATGCCCTGACTATACAACTGATTTGGTACGCCCTGTATTGTCATTTCAACCTTTTCAATCTTTGGGTTGTAAAAGGATTCCGTGTCTGTTCTGTCTGGGTCTTCAAACAGCATTAGAATACTCTTTCATGCTTCGTCCTGGTACATTAATGTTGATATTCCAAAGGGTATTATATTGTTTGCTATTATTTTTCTATGTCGCAAGATACGATCATACATAAATACTATCTACCATTGGTTTGGGTTAGAATTTTCCACTCCTGACTGGCTGTTGTAAAACACAGAGCCTGAATGGAATATGTTACAGATAACCCTGGTGATGATGGGGACCCGCCCCCGGTGTTTTAATAAGCCAATGGTATTCGTGTTGTGTTATAAACACTGAAGCCGTAATTGGTGTATAAACCTGGGTCCAGGCCGTACGTACAGAGGACAAACGCTTTGCATAAATATCCAATTACTTCGCAGTTAGATTATTTATGCGCATTGTTTATTCTGGGAAGTAAGTAACAAACAACTAGCGGGTGTAGTGTCGATATATGCCACAAAGTGACCTTTTATTCACAAGAGTGTGAATGTGTTTAAAGTTGAAATAGTAGACATGTAATATTGCATGAATCATTGTAATATTATGTAACACATATTAATTTCCGTTAATTACATAATGAAACTGATATAGAATAAAGCACTATAAAAATAGATGTACTAAATATTATTATGCGATATTACGTAATCTAAGTTGTTACACAATTTGTCGTTAATTGGAAATAACTGTTTTTATATTAAAAAACTATTAATGGTGTTTATATAATCTTTAATTAGCTATGGCGATTTACGCCACTCTCATCAGACAATTTGACTGATGAAATCGCCATAAGAAAGTGTGGGGGGGGGGGGGGGGGGGGGAAGGAGAAAGCGAATGACCTTGGCATATATCGAACACAAAACAACAAAAGAAAAAGAAACCAATTAATTACCGCGGTATTTTATGCTGATGTTTTTAGCGAAATGCACATTATACCTTAACGCGTTTGAACGATCGTACATGAACCCATGGTACGATCCTGACATAAATGTTACACGTGAATAACAAATAATTCATATACATTAGATCACTAAGCAAAATTAAATTCATATACGTTGAACCTCTCGTAAAGTGGGTATTCCGTCGAATGTAAGACTTCAAATGTCTCTTTCAAGTGGACCTTTGGAAACGGCCGAACACGACACATACGAAATATAGGTATATCCATGTAGTTTATAAACAAGAACGACCCTACATGAACACATGGTAAGGTCACTCCCCGTGTGTACGAATACAACGCCCACATGAACCCATGGTGGGGTCAATATTTGATAATGAGTCTAGTTTGAATGCAACCCGCTCTCAAGTTATCAATGAAATGAACGCATGTATGTTCCGTGTTATCTTTATCTGTAATGTTGAGCGACTATGTAATGAAAGCCGTGAACCCACTGGCCTCTATTTATTGCTGTATGTATTTCTGTGAACGCATTTTACCGCAACTGTCCGCAGTGTCGAATAATGCCGTCGGTCACATTGTAAATAGCTCCACCGCCGACTTCTGCACTGGCGTCTTGTAAACGGCGAAAACAGCATGTCTGGAAAACAAAAAGGGGTAGACTTTCGCTGAGCGATGCTACAAATTGTTTTACAGATCAAAAGTTGTTCTTTGACACCTGTTGTCAGACGGACGCAAATAATATGGCTTTTTCACATTAAGCGTAGGATTTGTTACTGACCGAAGAAATGTCCGTCCAGACAGTATGAATTCTTTTGGTTCCAATTATTGATTGGATGATCTATCTGTCGACAGATGCCGATCGGTTAAACGTTCGCTGTTAAAGGCACATGGTATGGTTACGGCAATAAAATAACGTTTATTCGAGCTTGTTCAGGTAATGAACCACTATAAGCATCAAGATATAATCAATTGGACGGAACAATGCTTTCTAAGTTATGTATGACACAGAATGGAGATAATGCGAACATGTGTTTTAGAACTTCAAATAACGCAAACAGAATTATTTTGTATACATTTCTAAAGTGCCTGTCATAGCTTGTTCGGGGGTAGGACCCCAGCCCTTCCATTCATATTCATTTTGTCATTTTTTTGTTCATGCTCATTGAAGGTCTTCATAATGACCCCTGCATTGTTTCGGGTGCCATTTCGCTCACATCTATAAGAGGCAGTCGGCAGAAAACAATAAACGTGGCTCCAGCGTAATTGGAGTGTCTACATAGAATTTGCAGCAACTCTGCAGTTCAGGGCGAGAAGGTCCTAGGCCCATTCTCCATATTTTGTCTCGATGTACATGGAGGATGAGCCTGGCATGTTCATGCCAGTTAGGGCGCCATATAACCTTTCATGTGTTGATGCGCCTTAAAACCCAATTCAATTCAATTCAGGTAATGAACCATTATAAACAGCAAGAAATAATTAATTTTAATGAACATTGCGTCCTAAGTTATATATGACACAGAATGGATATGATGCAAACATGTGTTTTAGAAATGGTTATTCAATGGCTCCCAAATTTACCGAGTGTTCCGACATGGGTAATTTTTTGGGAATTATGAGTCAGGGACCCTGTACATGCGATTTCTAAATCCCGTGTATAAATAATGTTTATGAAAAAATGATTTTTCTCTTTATTTTACCTACTGAATATTTCGACCTACCGGAAGTTGACCGGGTGTGAAAGTTATGCATATATTTATGTTTGTTATTTATTTTATTTATTTATTTTATTTATTTAATTAACACAGCAAACAGATTCTAATGTACACTGATCTTTGGACTTTGTGTTGTGACGTCCTCGGTTTCGTGTGTAAATTACTAGAAAGTGTGAACTGTAATGACATTCTTTAATCAAAGATACGGTAATGCGAATATCCTCTAATGACATTAATTGTACCATTAACTGAATTAGGTGGAGGTTTTACGATTCCCACGGACGTCTTTGAAGATTGAACTGTCTGCTGCCGCTCACAGACAAAGATAAATGGCTATTAACTGACACCAGTTGATAAGACCACAGACTGTATGAGATGTTGAATTTTGGAAAAGATTCATGAGAACTTTGAGACGTTATCAATGAATTGATATTTAATATTTTCAAATATATGACATATATTTTGGGGATTGTGTCTAAAAGGACGTGTCTTAAATGACTTATGATCTACAAACTCTTTGATAATATCTTTTCTGATATCATGGAGTCGACTGGCATTCATACGTTTGTAAACGATTTGTGTGCATTATACCCACCTGTCTATTTTGCCTGGCCTAATGAGTTAACACTGTCATTCATGATGACGCTTTCAGTTTTGCTTTTGCCTTCGAGCCTTACAAGCTATTCTACTTTCGGACAGTGAGGCGTGACTTTGAGTGACATTATGCTGCTATTCCGTATTAAAGGGAGTACGTCAGGCTTGTCATGGAGTCTAAGTGTCCGACTTAAACTGACAAAGATTAATTATTTTCTATTCCGTATGACCAAGCCATAATGAATGATCCTACACATTATCTCTTATTGCAAAGAAATTCCTTCTGCACAGTAATACATGCTATCTAGGTGACGTCGCCCGGGTTAATTTCAGCATTTTACTCCCGATTCCGTCCTAACTAGTATGGGGTTTGATGAGATTTAGACATTAACGAAAATGATTCTAACATCATAATCTGATTGATATAAGTTGTTTTATCATGAACTTATAGAACAATTTTATAATTTAAGATTGTTCTAGAGATACCCCTTTAAATTACCAGGTAAAATTGATACTTCCCTTGATTTTCTCTGTTGATCTTGTAACGTCGGGCACTCTTTTCTTTGGGGGCACCTCCTGGAATAGTGAATACAGCGAGAGACACGATGCTTCTGAGTATTAATAATATATAATATATCTCTACGTCGTGTCCGTGCTGAAAACGGCCCCTCGGTGCGTATGTGTATTGAGAATAATTGAGCGGTGTACACTAGGGCTCTTGACGCCTCTATTTATGACAAATCTTGCTGTACGGTAATAGGGCACTTGAAGCCCTTATTTATGACAAATTGCTGCACTATAATAAAGGCACTTAACGCCTCTATTTATGACAAATTGCTGCACTATAATAAGGCACTTAACGCCTCTATTTATGACAGAATTGCTGTACGGTAATAGGGCACTTAACGCCTCTATTTATGACAAATTGCTGTAGCGGTAATAGGGCATTTAACGCCCTCTATTTATGACAAATTGCTGTACAGTAATAGGGCACTTAACGCCTCTATTTATGGCAAAATTGCTGTACAGTAATATGGCACTTAGAGCCTCTGTTTATGACAAATTGCTGAACTATAATAGAACACTTAACGCTCTTTATTTATGACAAAGTGCTGTACAGTAATAGGGCACTTAACGCCTCTATTTATGACAAATGCTGTACAGTAATAGGGCACTTAACGCCTCTATTTTTGACAAATTGCTGAACTATAATAGGGCACTTAACGCCTCTATTTATGACAAATTGCTGTACGGTAATAGGGCACTTAAACGCCTCTGTTTTTGACAAATTGCTGTACAGTAATAGGGCACTTAACCCCTCTATTTTTGACAAATTGCTGTACAGTAATAGGGCACTTAACGCCTCTATTTATGACAAATTGCTGTACAGTAATAGGGCACTTAACGCCTCTATTTTTGACGAATTGCTGCACTATAATAGGGCACTTAACGCCTCTATTTATGACAAATTGCTGTACAGTAATAGGGCACCTAACGCCGCTATTTATGACAAATTGCTGTACAGTAAAGGGCACTTAAACGCCTCTATTTATGACAAAATTGTTGTACAGTAATAGGGCACTTGACGCCTCCATTTATGACAAATTGCTGTACAATAATAGGGCACCTGACGCCTCTATTTATGACAAATTGCTGCACTATAATAGGGCACTTAACGCCTCTTATTGATGACAAATTGTTGCACTATAATAGGGGACTTAACGCCTCTTTTTATGAAATTGCTGTACGGTAATAGGGCAAATAACGCCTCTATTTATTGACATTTATGACAGGGATGCAAAACCTCTGAGCCCTTTGTCGATTGGAGACACAGTAAGAATTCAACAACCTAACAACTTGTGGAAACCTGCTGTCGTAGTTAAATAGCATAATGAGCATTATGACGAAAGATGATAATGCCATTTACCGTAGGAACAGAAGAGCCCTTCTTAAAATGAAGGAAAATATCATCTCACGGTGTCAAAGTGAAGGTTCACTTTCCGCCAAAGTGCCGCAAAGAGAAAATGCCTCTTTAAATGCCACACATGTGTTAAAACAAACCACTTTCATATATAAAAGTACTGATAAGCGCATCTCGCGATATGGCAGACGCATTTAAGCAAAGTTATTGTGTCTAACTAAACTGTCACGTTAACCCCTTCCTGGTGAATGCTCATTAGCCCGGTGAAGGCGGCCACGTAAACGGTGTAATCATCATGGAACTATCATAAACTTGGAAACATGTTGGATTACATGCCCATTAATCAACCTCGGTGTGCCACCTGGAGATGTAAGATAATCAGCTATAAAATGACTCTCTATAAAGTCAGGTCTAAATGACGTTTTAATGGACCAAAGAATATCGCAGCCTGCGATACTGGGGATTAATCACCAGCTGCAAAACTGACCACGAACGAAGCATTTGAGTATGAACATTAATGTCAAGAAATCGTTTATATCTATGAACTTGTTATACGCATTCTTATATTATGAAAGAACTTATAACTTTGAATTTAAAAAGGGGATTGTTGTATTACCGTATGTCGTATTATAACAGACACACTCTTACCATGCACTCCCGTCTGGAACACTGACTACTGCTGGTCAGTTCCCTGAATAACATCGTAATTACAGATTATTAGTTAGAACACGTTGTTCGTTCTTAGTTATTTATAGACCTACATTAACACCGTTAAGACTATAACATAACATAAACGCCTCTATTTAGACGTAGCTGCACTGTACTTGCAATAGGGCTCTTGACGCCTCTATTTATAATAATAATAATAATAATAATAATAATACTAATAATAATAATAATAAAGACTTTATTTAACGAGAGAACTCCTTTGAAACTAGTCAATCTACCATGAGGCCCTCAACAATACGATATATACAATATTTACGAGTAAAAATGCATTTAAAGTGGTATATTCAGTAAATGGAAATATGTTTAAATAGAACTGCAAGACTTATTTATGACGGAGCATTATTCGCCGCGTTGTAATATGGCACTCGACGCCTCTTTTTATGACAAATTGCAGTACTGTTATAGGGCACTCGACGTCTCTATTTATGACAGAGCATTAATTGCCGCACTGTAATAGGGCATTTGACGCCTATATTTATGACAAATTGCTGCGCTGTAATAGGGCACTTGACGCCTCTATATCTTACAATAGTCTAGTCACTGCTCTACAATAAAGACTCTATGTACGCCTCTGTATATGAGTGGGAACTATATGCTGACTAAACATTACTCTGAAATAGGGCACTTCACGCCTCAATTTATGACACACAGGGGACTAAACACTGTTCTATAAAAAACTTATATTCCAGGATTGTTTAATTTGAAATCCTGTCTCAGCCGATTATATATGCCGTCCCTCATGTAAACATCGAGACGCCTTGGGATCGTATGTCCCAATATCATGGCGTTCAATAGCATTTTAACAAAATACTAATATATTTGTAGTGAATAAGATATAGCGTGCACTTGCCTGATATAGACTATTCCGCAAAGCTATAATATCCCTTTAAACATTTTAGAATTTTTCCACTCCGACTGGCTGTTGTAAAACACAGAGCCTGAATGGAATATGTTACAGATAACCCTGGTGATGATGGGGACCCGCCCCCGGTGTTTTAATAAGCCAATGGTATTCGTGTTGTGTTATAAACACTGAAGCCCTAATTGGTGTATAAACCTGGGTCCAGGCCGTACGTACAGAGGACAAACGCTTTGCATAAATATCCAATTACTTCGCAGTTAGATTATATGTCGCAAGATACGATCATACATAAATACTATCTTACCATTGGTTTGCTGTCTTATTTGTCTGGCTAATTCAACATCACTAACCATATCAAATTCCAAGCAGATATTTTTTATTACATAATATGCATCAGCATCACTGCTTTTGATAACTTTTTTATAATCGTTAAACGTTAATTCATATTCTAACATATCACCAAGCCCCGCTTGATAAAATGGCATATGACTTTCTAACATTTCAAAGTCCAGTGTAATACAAACTCTATTTCCATAAGCTGCTGCTACAGCTTCATCCCCAGCGTCTGAGGAAGCATCTCCCGCACCAACTCTATGTTTTATTATGTTTGTCCCACTAACACCTTGGTAATACATGTTTATTCGTTCGGTAGAGCTTTTCCATAAATCTACATAACAATGATATATATCACTGTCATCTATTGACATGACTTCATTGCCACTTATTCTTATTGTCATTTTTTTCACAATTGTTCTACCCAGATTCTGGTATATAGTAGCGTTGGCGTCTGTTCTGCTTTTAAGTTCTATTCAAAGGCAAGACGAGCAGTACGTGGAATTATTACATCATTAGTACTTAGATTGGGAAATCTTACAAGCAGTTGCTGGTTTTGGTCTATTGTTGATGGATTATTAGTTATTACTACACTTGTGCGGATGCCCTTGGCACCATGAGGCTCTCTTAGTTTTCTATGAGGGTTGAGTTTGTTTCCGTAAGCTGACATTGTTTTTATTTTTTGAATATATTTTTTTAATTAAATAAAATAAACAATGGCTGAAGGAGGATTTGAATATGACAATCCTGTGTACGATCCAGATGATTATGATGAATATTTTGATGATGATTTACCTATGGTGCCTGATGAGCCTGTTCAAAGAAGTCTTCTTAATCAAAGCGACCATATTGCTGAACTTAGGGGGGAAGTGAGAGAATCCTAACTTGAATCACACAAGAAAAATCTTGTAAAATCTTTTTATGACGAAATAAGAAAACGATATGAGATGGCACCGGACAAAATGGATTATGACCAGTTTAAAGTATCAGATGATGGCAAAACATTATTCTGGGTTGTTGGCGATAAAGAAATAAGAATAACTGCCTGGCAAGGTTATTTTACATTTCTTGCTCTTGGTTCTTTGGTAGATGAATATAACAGGGTTATTGGCTCTGGGGGAACAAGGGCGGTAAGACAATTTTTGAATTTGCCCGACTATAAAAGTAAAAAAAATTATCACAAAAAACTCGACAAGCGTTGGAGAGTACAAGAAACGATTTACCAGACGTGGATGCTATTTCATTACAAGATTTATCACATATTATGGATGGCATAGAGACATCAATGGATAACATAGGGACATTTATGGAAAGTACTCTTTATAACCGGGATGAGCGTCCTGATGTTGAAACACAAACAAATATAGACAAGCGTAAAATGGATGGAATAGTAAAAGCGATGACAACTGTCAAGGAAGAACTCACCAATAACTTGGCAAAACTCACACAACTTGATTAAGGCATAACAAGAGAAAAACAAAAGTTAGAACAAGCTAAGACTGACGATGATGAATTCCAGATAAAAAGAATTAGCGATCGCACCAAAGACCTTGAAGTTGAAAAAGGAGCAAGAATGGATGCTATCAATGAAAACAGATAAGCTTTTCGTAACCAAGTAAGCAGAATAAAAGAGACAATAAACAAATTGTTAACCGAGGAAACAACTCTTGGTGAGAGAATCAAAACCTTGTTTAGGGAGCAAGGTATTACTATTGTTAGTATTTTAACTGCGTTTGGTATGATTATTGGGGTTTTAGTTGAGGCCATTATTTCTACAACGGGCGGAGGGACTGCGCCAACTCCAAAACCTGATCCATCAAGTGTCAAGGACTGGATAAAAAACAACTAAGTAATCTTGGTAGACTTCTCGCTAATTTAGCTGGTAATAGGTTGACAACAGAGCTACCGCCTTGGATGTGGAACAGGGAATGTAGCATTTACAGAACGAAGTCAACCAAAAAAAGTCACGGAGCCGCAACCGCCTATTGATTATAGTAAACGAACTATATCTTGGAGATAACATGGCAAATTTAACTCGTTCCACATATTTTATTCCTCTTATATCTAAATTAACGACCATTACATACTGTCATAAGATCGAGTAGTGTTTTGATAATAGTGTACTCGTTTATTTCAAAAGCGTCTAACGCCTCGGATGCATCTGTCCATTGGTCATCGTAAAGCTGACCCATCTGTTCTCCTAATTTCTGTGGTCGGTTTGGATCACTAAGCTCTGATACGTTCGAGTTTCCGTCAAAAACACGGGTTGCTGTGGTGGCACTTAATCTGAAGTGATGCAAAAGGAAGAAAATGCCAATACAGAAGATGAAAGAAGTTCTAATTTGTTTTCTCTAAAATTGGATCCCTTGGAAGCAATAATTAAAAAATGCTTGCTACCGTTCACGTCCTATAGCCCCGGGTTGAGCGGAACTCAGTATTTAAAATGTCAATAGTACGCAAATTTGAACCATCCCGAATATAGTATGAATATGACGGTTAGCATGCCACCTTCAAGTAGGTACTTTCGTACATTCCGTGGCTAGTGTCGTATGGTCTCAGTTTCTAATAAAACGAGTTGCCATAAACGAGAAAACAATGGGCGAAATAACACACAACTGACAAGCATGTGATCTAGATTCCCGCCAAAACAAATATGCATTCGAAAAGAAAGTTATCATTCAAATTTTGCAACGTCATTAAGCCGATTGCTCCAACTATAGTTTATTTTACACGAAAGCAGTGATAAAATCTTCACCTGTTTGTAAAAAAAACAACATGCAACGCTAATTATACATCAACACATGTGACTAACGGCCATAGTGTTTACATAGCAACCAGCTAAGTAACAGTGAACGATTTTCTGTGCCGTTGCTTTCCGGCGATCAAAATGTCAAGATGTTGAACATACCGAAGAGTCGATATACACACGAGGCGTGATCCGTCATACAAACATGCGACGTCATCATTATATACTAGCCCAAACTCCCGAGCAGTGGGGTAACCACGTGATCACCCATGTGACCTTTCAGGTTAAATCTCGGAGGCTGTTTTGCGTTCGGAGGGGTATGAACTGTTGGGGAGTTTGATACTAGCCTCGGTCACCCGGCCCGCTTCTGATTTCTTAGTTACGCTATGCTACCCGGATCCAGAACCAGGGCCTGGGGAAAACAGGATGTTTGAAATCGCCACAACGTTTTGGGCGATTTTGGTGAGGTGTTTAGAGATTCAACGAGTCTTTCGTATATGTATGTGATATTATACCTGGTAGGGCTTCTGGGAATATGGCTTTCCTTTTTGGCAATTTCCAATTCTTTCTTGGTCAAATACAATGTGTTTTCTATTGCATCTTTGTCACGCTTATATCTACAAATTGAATATAAACATCAACGAAATAAAGCAACAAATGGATATGACAAAATTAATGTTTAATATCATATCATTTCATTTCGTTTGCGCTAACTTTTGTCACTTCTCAATTAGGTACACTTTTGTGTCTGTGCTGGAAGGGGCTGTTTTGTGATTTTTGTTTTAAATAAATACTCAATCGGGGCTACTTGAAAGCATCAAAAACAAACAAGAGACGAAAGCATCAGTCTGTTCATGAGAGGCAATATTAGATGCAACACCTCTGACACACCCAAGCACGGGCTTAAGCGGAATTGTACTATAAATCCACAAACGATTGGGCTTGATGATCCCAAAGCACCAATGACACTACTGATTTGTAGTTGAGGCGACTTTTAACAGCCGCCACACTGCACTAAAATGCTGGTGTCAATGCCAATAAATACCGAAAAGGGATATCTTGCAAGAAAAAAACATATAAACGGAAAGTAACAGACTCAGTTTTATTGAAAAGAGCATGAAAAGGGAAATTTGGAAATCGCCGAACGCGATCAAGACAAAAAATATTGCAGTCTCGGTTTGATTGAGACTTTCATGAACGGTAGTGAAAAGCCCGGGTTGAGCATGACTTAATATTTAAAATTTCAATAGTATGAAAATTTGAGCCATCCAGAAGATGGTATGCATATGCCGATGAACATGGAACTTTTAATGAGGCAGTTCATACCATTCCATGGCCAGCGGCGTATGGTCTCAGTTTCTAACAAAAAGCTTTGCCCTAAACTAGAAAATAATGGGAGATATAAACAAAATGGACTTTAGCTGGAAACAGAGGTTATGAAGCCTTCGTATCACAAGTAACAGTCAAAATACTAAATTAAAAAGCAGGCAACAAATCTTAAGTGTGAAACAATATTCAAAACCTTTGAGTCTGTTCATGAGAGGTAAGATAAGGTGCAAAACCTCTCACGCCGCCCTCTAGCAGCGGTATTCTACTTTAAAGCTACAAAGAATGAGCTTGAAGACTACTTTAAAGGTGATGTGACTACAAAATCCTCTAAACATTTGAAATCGCGGTTTGATCTATATGAAATAAATAACAAACAACAAAATACTAATATAGAGTACTCATATTGCATTGTGCTCTTACTTTTCTTTTTCTTCTTCAACTTTTTCTCTGTGAGTTCTCTCAGTTTCCAAAGCTTTGTTTGCTTTGCTAAGGTCATCTTCTATTTTCCTATTGCGTTTTTCTACATACTCATGCTCGCCTTTAAGATTCTTTGCTTGTTTCAGATCTTCTTCTAGATTGTGTTTCGCTACTTCTACGGCTTTCCTGTGTTATAGTTAATTATGACTGTTACAGGTGTTTTAAACTAAAGCTCATCGGACTTAATCAATATATGTCTTGTCCTGATAATGATGATGATGATGATGATGATGACGATGATGATGATAAGGATGATGATGATGATGATGATGATGATGATGATGATGATGATGATGATGACGATCAATACGAGTATGATTATTACCTAGAATATTAACTAGAATGTATAAATACTGACGAGTAATAAACTTCAAACGCTAAACATCATTTATACCATAACATTGTTGAGAACAAAAGGAAATTCAGGTCGCATGTTTAAGACGTGCACATTACAGTGGAATTGCAGTCGTTTGAGTAGTAGAGTTAACTTAATCCCAATGTTAAACAGATGTCGCACGGTCGCTATTCTCTAAAAAAACACACACAAAACAATTAAATATACTTAATCATATAACTTGAGGTGTGGGAGTGTAATAAAAAATGATATATAGGGTCCTATAGAAACCACAGCGTTCGAACGCAATGGCATCGTAGGTCCGCACTGTACTGCAAACAAGGACTTGAAACTACAATGAAAGAGACAAAAAACAACAGAAAGGGTGGTGAAGACAGGGTTACCGACTTGGAACGGTCAGTAGGCAATAAGGCCTACTGGTTAGCTTGAATCTATTTTATATGCGCATAATCCTCGCTGTTATCCTGTCTTCAGCGCCCAAATAAACAAGACAAGTGTAAACAAAACTACATAATACAATGAAAGAGAAAAAAAAAAGCCATGATATATGTATCCTATTACACGAATGAAATAAATATGCAAATTAAGACTATTATTTTCCGTTCTTTTCCGTTCAGCTCGGAGTGCACCGGAGTTGTCTTGTCGATTTTCGTAACCGTTAAAATAACTGGATCATAAGATAACATTCTTAACAGTAGTTTATAAATATTGTGTTAAAGTGGAAATTACTAACTAAATGATCTTCGAAAAAGTAGTTATAAAGATCGAACAGGAAATGAAGCATTCAAGGACCGCAGTCATTCACAAACATGCACAGAAACAAACAACTACTACAAAGGTGAACAAGCAAGGTTTTACGCAAGCGTAAAATAGCTGCCAAGAGACAAAAGGTTAACATAACAATAGATGAAGTCACGGGTGTTAAAACAATATTGCATACAAATAAATGCTGTCATGGAGACATAAACACGCCACGACCGTTTTTCCTTACATTCTTCCCGATGCTTACCATCAGTTCTTCCTACCGAGCATTTTGAATCAATGTGGGTGACCTCGATTCTTTCTGTTCAAATACATTTACATGCCTTACATATTGATTACAATTCACCCTTGTAACATGACGTGCTAGAAGTACACATCAGCACAAAAAATACTATTGTTCACATGTAAGGAATACGTGTGCGTTAGCGTGTACATTATAACATATAAACTGTTCACTGTTACCATGTGTAAATGTAAGATTGCGTTATCAAAGTGAAAAATGTAAAGGAAGTAAAGGAACTGTTGATTCCTTACCATTAGCAATAATGAAAACCATAATAATGAAAATTTAAAAAAAAAAGGAAATCAGCAGGATTGAACCCTCCCTTCCCCGTCACTAACACGACGCCTCGATCAACTCCGCTACAGAGGCGAGTGAATGTTTTGTCGATAATATACATATAATAATAATGACTATATGCTACATTTCAGTAGACTGGTTTACGAAAACGTCATTTCAGCAAGTGAAATGGTAACCTTTCAACATTACAAAATATGTGTTTATACCATTCAAGTGTTTTAGACCGGTTCACGAGGAATTGAAGTTGTAATGCATGCTTATCGTCGACTATATGATTCAAAGTCTGTTAACCATAGCCAAACACAGACCCCATATAAGGATAAGCTGTTTTAATCAACTGAATAAAAAGGCAAGATATAACATCACAAACATAAAATCGTTGACAATAGGGCTTCCGCCTTGGAACGGTCAGTGACAAAAAGGCCGCTGGGGGTTTAAACCAGTTTGTAAATTACGTAACAATTAAACCCGTTTGAGCTATAATTATTCCTCTTTGACACTTATAGAAATTAAACATTTCTACATAACTTCACTTTTTATCCCCCGCCGATGAGGCGGAGCGATATAGAATTGACGTTGTACATCTGTCCTTCCGTCCGCTATTCTTATTTATCGTTTTTCGAAAATTTGATATCACATGATTTGATTGAAATAGTAATCTGTCTGCATAAGTTCAACTAAGTTCACCAACGATCATGATACAAGTGTTATTTACTCAAGAACAAACGAATTAAATATTTGAGATTACGGCATTAGGCTAATTCACTGACACAGTTTCAAATTGGTTTAATACACCCTTGATTACCTATAGTTGTATTTGTAGGTGTGTTTATCGCATGTAACATGGTAATGTGAGGACGTTTACATGTCTGTCGATTGCCATATCTTACCTGTTATCAGCGAAATGAAATATTTACAACATTCTTTCTTTACTTTGCTCAACATGTCTTAATATAGTTCACGCTCGGTTAAATGAATTGAACTGAATGTTGTTTAACGGCTCATTAACACAGTAACGGTTATTTAGAGGGGAAGGATACATAGGAATCCGGGAATCCGGGAATCCCTACTCTTATTATCAAATAGATGCCTATGGGCGAGGCCAAGTGGAAAGTGTCTTGCACAAGAACCCACCGACGAAACGCAGTGGCACCACGGAGGATTGAACCCGGGGCCTCCGGTTACAAATCCGCCGCGCTATTGACTGCGCCACGCCAGCCCTCGATTAAATGAAAATTAAAATTTGTTAAAATTCAATAGTTTAGCCTCTCACCGTTTCAGGTTCGAATCCCACTTGGACCTAAGCTTGTAAGTGAGAAAGCGTCAATTCTTACGGATGGCGGAATACAGTACTAGTTCCACCCAGGAATAAGCACATGGTCTGCTTCCACGACATAAAATCGACCATCAAACATAACCTAAAATGTGCTGGTAAATGACGTTAAATACCAAACGTAATTACAATTCATAGTATAGTAACCAACACGAAATAATATACCCCCTCGAATGTACCAACCTGTAATAGGAAGAATTATTGAAAAGCACTAATGCGTTGGAATGGTCCTTTCAGAAACCAAATCCATACTGCTGGTTGCAAATTAAGCAATATAAGTTTTGTTACCGCCCTGTGCATCCAATGCATTTTTACCGTCGGTCTCTGTCGTGAAAACAAGTGCATTTTTGCCACCGACATCTCCCTTGCTCCATAGTGATTATTACTCCCGTCCCTCTCGTGTCCGAAATGTATGTTTTGATACTGACCGTTCCCGTGCCTTTAGTGCATTATGCTTCACACAATACATTTTCCATGGTATTACAATCTGAAATAACTTGTTTTACTATGTCAGATATAATGTTTGAACTTCTTCTAAAATGGTAAACAATGGCATGAACACTTACATATATGGGGGACTCGGATCCCGCTTCTGCTTTTTAGACTTCTTAGTTCCATACAGCGGCATCTTCGGTGCTTGTAATTATTTTAGAAGCGAACGTGAAACAATGTTTACGCACTGGTTCTATACATAAATATCACTTCTTATTTGTAATATGAATCCGGTTGCAAATAGTTGTATAACTATTTATTTCAAGTAACTGTATTTTAATCCCGTCTGAACTTGCATCCAACGAATCAATACATACACTGCACACTCTGGTACGCCTAATTAAAAGTACACTAATAACAGCCTGTTTGTTATTCCTATGTCACGTGACACAGTTATGAATCAGTACACTCACAACACAACACCACAGGTGTTTTTTTCCCCAAACTTGTTATAATTCCTTTGTCACGTGACACAGTTATGAATCAGACAAAAAAAGAACATAAAACACTGATATTGAATCCATACAGAGTAATTCGCCCTACCCCTCACAATGCTTTTTCCGTTTCTTTATCGCGTGCGTCACCTCAAGGCATGCAGAAAGTAAATCACTATGGTATTCATGCCTGGTGTAGGAAAGGAAAGTAG
>JAWPHD010014973.1:0-58034 GCA_037043455.1 Cyrtodaria siliqua
GTACTCAAATATAATTCAAACTAGCAAATGAAATAAACGTTTAAAACACGGTGTCTTACCTTGATTTTAGTCCGTCAACAAGAGTGAGAAGGATCTTAAACTTATATAGTGCGCGGCATATGCGCATGTGTAAATGATCCGTCTTATTTCTAGGTATTGTTAACTGTTCGCTGGTTTTTTTCCGGCCACAATGTTACATTAACATCTTATAAAAAACCTTATCCTTTTACATTTCACGAACACTGTTCTCATTAACGACAGTACATACAACAGTTAGACGGCACATGTTAATATGGCTTCAGCCAATCAGAATGAAGAAAGAGGTGGCATTTAAGAAACGTTTTCTATCATTCTATTATAACAGTTTATAATATATTATAACAAAACTGTAGGATTGCAAATTACAAATATAACGTCAATAACTTAGAACGTTATTTTCTTTCTTCGTAAAGCTGTTATATTGTTTAAAATATCACTATTGATAGTGGTCCTTGGAATCCTCAAGCCCAGTCGTTGTGACTTTAAAGTAAAATATCGCTTAGGCCGGTGCTAGGAGGAGTGAGAGATGTTGCACTTAACACTTCCTCTCATGAACAGATTCAATAAAACCGAGTCTGCTAGTTTTATATCTTGTTTGTGTTTGCTGCTTGCAAGGGATCCCCTTTTCAGTATTTATTGACATTAACACTAGCGTTTGTTCAGTCCTGAATGGCGGTCGTAAAAACTTGCCCCGACTACAAATCAGTATTGTTATTACTTACTGGTCCTTTGGGATCATCAATCCCAGTCAGTGTGGCTTTAAAGTAGAATATCGCTTAAAGCTGTAAACGCCCTATTTTAACTGGTAATAGCTCATGAATATGAATGAGTCACGTGTGAAGTAGTTTCAAATCGACGAACACCCCAAAAGTCGGTATATAAGGAGAAATCGATACGTAAAATTTCACGTTTTTATTTAGCCTCCGTACAGGTAACATCGATATACGGCTCCAGAATAAATAGTTGCCCGGAACGGGATTTGAACCACAGCCTTCACTTGTAAGATTTGAAAGATGTACGCTGAACCTCTAGACCACTGCTATTTATTGGTATTTTGTAGCATTTTTAACACTAAATAGGCATTACGTAATAACAAGAGCGCGCACACAAACTCATCAAGCGCTAAATAACAAGTCGAGATATGGTTGATTTGAGGCGAAGTATTAGTTTCATACTGATACGATACAGTATTATACCAGGCAATGTTAATTTAAAGAAGCTAACTTTTTTTTTCTGTAAACACTACTGTTACCTGTGTATAGGTACGATGTGCACTGGTCGATGTATATACAGTAAATGATTTCCTACGTTATATTTGCTCGCTTAAATACCCGATTTCGACATGAGCTGGTGAACAGGAAGTTACGAATAAAGACACGCCTACAAAGAAGAAATCGATTGATATAGGGACTCTGTAGCTTTAAACCGGACCTAGGAGGCGTGAGAGGTGTTGCAATTCACATTACCCCTAATGAACAGATTCAATAAAACCGAGTCTGCTAGTTTTATCTCTTGTTTGTGTTTGCTGCTTGCGAGGGATCCCCTTTTCAGTATTTATTAAGATTTGTAATTTGCGATCCAACAGTTTTGTAAGAAAACTAACTTTTATATTACTCCCTGGTAAATTTGTTAGTTACCATATATATGTCATATATGGACAACACGCGTGTATACATGTATGCCATTCACATTGCCGACTTATATATATATATGGCGGGCATTGTATAGTCATGAGTACATCAGTACCAGTGTGGTCTAATGATCTAATGGTCATTCACCCATCTTCTACCGTGGCTTCCAGGCTCGCTTTCTCCTTTAAACTAGTTTTTTCTCATGAAACATTACATAATCAACAAAGAGTGTAAACTTATCAAGCCTTAGTAGTTAAGACTGGTATTTATTATTTTCTATCATAACTATAACGTATTTATTATTTTCTATCATGACTATAACCGGAACTATAACTTTTAAACAGTGCCGTGTAGCTCCCGGACAATAATAGGGATACTGCTGATCCAGACAGAGGGGTAAAATCCCCCACCCCGAATGCATGCTCATTTTGTCATTTTTTGTCATGTTCATAATGTTCTTAAAATGATTCCTGTACTGATTCAGGCGCGACTTGAGAGAAGAAAAATGGAGTGTTAACAACACATTTTGCAGCAGTTCTGCAAGTGAGAATGTTCTAGACCCATTCTGCATATATTTAAGCCAAATAAAAAATACATGTGTTTCCGGTGGCCCGACCGACCCTATTTTTAAGGGGCCAACCCTAAAACGTTTTATGCAGACATTAAAAAATAAAATCAATTTGTTCTGAAAAATGATTTATCACATAGCTTATAACATGGAAGTAAAACATAACACCATTTTATATTTTCTGTACTCCACTGGGCACTGGTGGTATATGCAAATTATTACCAAATTACACAGCAAAAGTGAAAAATTAGGTAAGCCATATGATTTGCCTGGAATGTTCAGAGTTAAATGTTTTTCTTTCAGGTAAACAATGGATGCCAATTAACTATTATGTTTATGTTTTATGTGAGAACGTGGCTCCATCGTAAATGGAGTGTATATAGTATAGTTCCGCAGGTTAGAAGATTCTATTGTATCTCGCTGCAAATGGAGAATAAGCCTGGCAATTTCATTCCTGTTTGGCGTTATATAACCTTCTTGTGTTGGTGTGCTGTAAAATCCAATTAAATTCAATGAACATCAATAATGAAACCACCAAGACGGATGTTCCAAGTAACAGTGTGAAGTAAATTACAGTACAGGATATACCTTTACTATAAATCAAGTTTACATCATCTGTCATACCGAACATGCAAAATGAATGTTATAAGGCATATGCAGACATGTTAAAAGACAGTATTTTGAAATTAACGAATGAATGAATGGTGTTTTTCCGCACGTCGACACATTATGAGCAAAAACTATGAAAGATGAAGAAATGAAGTAGTAATTAAAAATTAACGTAAATATATAAGTATAAAACTATTTACAAATAAGGGAGGATATGGTAGTAATATAAACTATATATGTAAATCAAGAAATTGAAATTAATGGATTAGTCTCAGAGCGAGGACATTCTATGATAAAACTTAAACAATTTTGTTGACACCTATTTTAACTACATAATTACTTATATATACAAACACTGCCACGTGTTTCAAACGTGTTATTTTGTTATGACGGCTAAGGAAACATATTTAATTAATTTAGGATGTCATGTTGAATGTTACATCCATAATTATTTCTGTATTGATGTATTCCCATCTATGCTTGTCGTGTCTGTCTATAGCTATCGACTTTTGGCTAATCGAGAGTACTCGTAATTGAGAATTTAATGCATATCGGTTATACAAAAAAAACGAGCCGTGATGTTACATTTTAATTCATATTTTGAATTAAAATGTATACCGATTTTCAAAAGTCATATACCGATAGAAAGTGTAGAAAATTTGCTTTAGACAACTGATTTTCATTATTCGGTGATAAAGAATCTGTTTGCTAGTTAATATAAAAACTCACTTTCTTCTCCGCCATTCCCCCCCCCCCCCCCCCCCCCCCCCCCCCCCCCCCCCCCCCCCCCCCTGATTTTTACCCTTTTTCCGCAACACGTATCACACGTAAATGTTTAGAAGTCCCCCCACACACACACACACACACTGATTTATACCCTTTTTCCGCAACACGTATCACACCTTAATGTTTAGAAATGTTGAAATAGAAAATCAAATATTAGAACAATGTTACATTACATTACACTTTATCTCAACTGACCTCAGTCGTTTGTCCAGCTGTAGTTTACTGTTTTCTCTGTTGCAAATTAAGCCGACCATCGCTATAGTCCATTTAACCAGTGCTTCGGAAATCTCAGAACAATGTTCGGAATTTTAAAGTCACATGGCGCAAAGTCAGGTGACTTCAAGAACTAATCAATCCGGTGATTACAAATATACTCCTTTCGACTACACCAGGCATGAATACCACAGTGATTTACTTCCTGTATACCTCGAGTGCATTCATAATTTTTGATAAAGAATCACCAAATTAAAGGAACACACGGCGATCTTGAAGTGTTTGAAATGGGTGTCCCGATTTATGTATCCAGTATCATTTTTTTACTTTACCCCTGGTTACATTTAAATAAATAAAATTTCAAGTATTCATTATTTCGTCTTATTATACTAATAATGTTAATATATTATTGGTGCAATAATATCAAAAATTAATACTATGCCAAAAACAAATTGCTTAACACTGTTCTTATAATTAATATTAATGATTAAACACAATGTAGTTATGCAGAAAAACTAGCGGGACGCCGTAAGTTTTTAAAAAATAAAGATTGCCGTGTGTCCCTGTAAACTGACCAGTCAGTGACAAGAAATTTGACACACCTATACATTCTGGTTGATGATAGACTCGGTCGTTATCTTGGTTTTCAACCAAGTTTACTGTCAAAGTTAAGGTATTTACAGTGTGAATCTTTAAAAAAACTGCATATGTCATGCATATTTATGCATTAATTTAATTCAATATATGTATCTTTCAAAGTCGAATCTTGAAAAGTATCGTCTTTTTACTCTGCCAAAGATATAACCTAAGGATATACAAAGTACTGAAAGTACTGAGAATGCAAAGTTTGATAGGAAACTTACAGACTGTATGAATATTTGCACGATTGCTGGACATTTGAAATTTCCATAAATTTGAGATAGTTTTAGCCAAATTGGCGATCTTGGGCGACCTACAAAAATCTTAGAGGGTCGATCAATTCCAAATATATAATATTATGATCAATTGTCATTAAACTGTTCAAATCTAGACTAGAATATTATTTTATGAAATTGCTGATGGATAAACAGATTTGTGTTGTATGGCCAAGCTGTCACTCAAGATGACCTCCATGTCTAAAATTATGTCATTTACAGAGTGTTGTGTTTTAAGTAGTCTTCCGGGAAAAAGATGCACAAGAGGGCCTGCCTGTATCACCCTACTGGCTCAAGGGAGCCTACCTGTATCATTCTACTGGCTTGAATAGTCTAAGGCCTAATGGAAAACAATTTTTTTTAAAAATCAAAGGCTAGATAACTCCTATGTGTCTAGTATGATGCAACTGGTTTTGAACTTGTCCAAGTTCAGTGGCGTAACCTAGAAAACGCCTTCTGCTGCAGGGACAAATAACTTAACAGGAGGCACTACCCGTTGATTCAACTTCCCTACGTCTGTCCCTTTACTGTAGCATTTACTAAAAAATAAAAATAAAAACTTATAGGTGGAATAAAGTATTGAATAAATACAACGGTAAACGTGGCCATAATTTTGATTAAACAAAACACAACAACAACAAGAAACAGAACAGAACCTAGCTAGACGAAGTAGGTTAAAATGCCACAGCCATGTGCAGTTTCATGATTTAGTCGATTTTGAAATACATGTTTACAAACAAAACATTAAATCTTTTTGTAAGTACAGAGCCCGAATTCACCAAACATTAATGAGAAAATGAATAGGTTCCATAATATATTTTTGAAAATGGACATGAAAACATTTTTTTAAATATGCATGCAAATAAAAATAAAGATCAAACAAAATGCAACTGTCATTATGAATGAAAACTCAGATAATCTGGAGCGTGACACTTGTTATGAATGAATACTGATAATCTGGAGCTTGACACATGTTATGAATGAAAACTCAGATAATCTGGAGCTTGACACATGTTATGAATAAAAACTCAAGATAATATGGAGCTGGACATTTGTTATGAATGAATATATTTAAGATATTCCGGTAAGATCGGTGACACCAGCACCTGTTGCGGGCCTTCGCCGATGCCCTTTACAGTTGTGCTTGAAACAATGGTTTTAATACTGAGCGTGGACTCATCGTCAATGTACTCCTCTACAAGAGATGAATCAGTGGGCACTATAAGTGCTGTGCTCTTATATAGCACAGGTACGGTGCTCCCAGTTTGATCATCAACTAAAGCATCAGTTTGATCAAAGTGAAGTGGTTTTTGGCACTTTTAGCAGAACCTTTCACTGGCCGATGTGGTATTTGGACCGCTCCAGCAAGCGACACAGATCCTTGGCCTACTTGCAACAGAGAGTTGTCAATTGACTGGGGGATTCCCAACTGGACAACGTCATCTTCACTTGGAAGTAGCTTCCTCTGCTGCCTTCTGCATAGAACGTTCTTCCGTTTGAGCGTTTGCGACAGAAAACTGTTTAGAAAACTTCAACACGCTCACGTATCGCTGATTCGGGGAACAAGGCCGTAAGCTCTGACTGTAGCACGAATGCATAGTCACGTCTTGGTTTCTCGTCTGCCTTTTCTTGGTTCAAAACCTTCAGTTGTTTATCAGCAGAGGTATCAGCCATGCACATAGTGCGTAAATGGCGTTCTAACTTAGCGTAATGAACGAAACAATAAGGACAGAGATGAGTTCCAGTGGGTAAAGGTGGAGGTGCAGTTGCAGCCTACTAAGGGACGAGGTACATTACCGTCTGACTTACCTTCAGTTCTGGCCTCCGTAACCTTTGACCTGTTTATAAAAGATAAATGGAAAGTGCTAGATTCTAAAATAGCGTTATGTTTTGTAATTAACTGAAAATGCGTGTTTTTCATGAGATTTACGCTTAAATATATTAACCAAATGAATATGCACATTATTGAAATACATATCCAAAATTTAAATATTCAAGCAGTAGTAAAAGTGCATATTTTAAAGTTATAATAAACAAACATTATATTATTGTTTCATAATCTGACCCCTTCACGTGTCGTTTTAGATTGAAAGCACTTTATAACTTTAATAAATCGTTATGGCGTCTATATATATAATGGTAAAAAAATGTACATTATATATAATAAGTTCTGTTAAAATTGGGGAATTGACCAGTATCATCATCTCTGAGTCATTATCATCATGCATAAATGAACATAGCTTCATTTATTATAGACAAAGCATATTGAATTATTGTTCAAACCCAAGTTTTCAATAGTTTTCAATAGTTTTATAACTCGGCGGTGTCGCAATGTTAGATCGATTGCCTCGCATGCAGGTGGTCGTTGGTTTAATACCAAAAACTCAAATTTATGGTATTAAAATCAAGTAGTATTGGCCTAATCATGGAATTAGCTTCTTTTTATTTATATCGTGTATTTGTATATATTTCCCCGTAAACTATTATTTATATAAATTAGGGTTTTCGTTTAAATTATAGTTTCAACCAGTCAGAATTATGGATGTAACATATGTGCCTTATGACGATCCGCAAGTTATAATGAATAAGGTTTAATAAAACTTTGTTTCCTCGACAGAACTCTTTGATACCCTGGACCAAAGATCATCTTGTTATATAAATACAGCACGTAATGATTGCTGTTGAAATGCATCTACACTTCTTTCAGATCGCATGAGTGTGCGTCATGTGTGTGTGGTTCTTAAAGAATATAGTCACTTCAACCAATCCCACCAGAGAATTCCGGTACGGTGCTAGGCACAAGACTGGGCTAGAGTGTGGACTGTTCGAAAGAAACGTGTGTGGGTGTGTAGTTCTAAGGATTAGTTCCTCTACCATAAGAGCCCCAAGCAGAATCCCTTGTTGACTCGGCATTATGTCTGGACTCAAAAGAGTTTAATTTTGAGTTGTGTGACTCCGCTTTAGAGCCGGCCAAAGTATCTGAATTACGTGCCAAATAAGTATATTAACCTAATTTCGCGTGCTATGTTTATGGGGTGTGCTATTGTTGTTATTAAACTGTTATTTAGGTTGCTTGTTTGGGTATGTTAGGGTCCAACTGCTGTATTAACTTATTAGGCAGGCCGGGGGATGGGCCTTATAAAATGCGGGATACGCGTAGTGCCATGCTTGATGCCTGGCGTGGTAATGTATTTATACTTAAAGAGAATATAGGGACACAGCCAAACAATCTTTATTATTGAGAGTTCTGAAAAACTTGAACATTGGTGAACGAATTATCAAAATCGCATGATAAGCAAAGAAGATATGATCGTTTGAAGCCGCCAAAACAGGGGACCAAATTAAAGAAACTGTATGAAGAATATTTATAACTAATAACAATAATGCTTTATATGTGCAGTTAAGGAGTTTGTATTCATTTGCTTTGCTTCATGGGTATGGTCACATGGAATCATGACGTCATAGTTTTCAAAATGGCGTTTCCCATATCCATTTTAGTACATCCTTCAAATGGTCATATCTTTTTTGTTTATCATCCGATTTTGATAATTCTTCACCTTTTTGCAAGTTTTTCAAAAACTCTCAATAAAAGTGCTTTGCTGTGTTGCTACATTCCCTTAACTATGGCTGAGCACATTCGAGCGTGGAGTGTGTGTGAGTGATTGTGTGTAGTGCTATATGTCTAGCTACAGTCTTGAAGCCGATATAGTGCTGCCACACTGGAATACCACGCCGTAGACAAAACGGGGAAATGGAAAGCGAGAAAGGGAGCGGCACGTTGGACAATTATAACATTGCGAAATTCAATTCCTTCGAAAATGTTAGAAACCCAAACAAAAAGACGGCAAATGAGAAAGGCAAAGATAAGTACGGAAATGACGAAATGCCAATATCTAAATCCATTTAAACACAAGGCACACGAGCCAAACAGAATTATGAAAGACGGCTTGAACGATGATGGGCGGAAATCCAGAAGCTCCGACAATAAACATCACCAACAAAAAAGAAGCAGGGTAAAGAGAAATTATACAGCTAAAAACATGAATAAATGGTTTGATAGTAAGACGAAACTGTTGAAGAAACCCCATCCGGTTATGATTGGAAAGAAATACGGCGGCAACAAGAAAGCCAATTATTCGGCTTTAATAATGAAAACGGTTGACAATAAATAAATAAATAAATAAATAAACAAACTACGGTATATATATACATACTCTGAGTAGATATAGTGTTGAGATTTCCGCTGCTTGGAAAGAACTGGAAGAGCCCGGAAAAAATCCGCAAATATACTTAACAAAATCCCGCAAATATACCTAACAGTTTTATTTAAGTTTAGAGCCTAAACGGAACATGGAACGGAACACTAATTGTGTTTATGGACATGAAATAGAAGTATGACACACACATCGCTTGGTGTTTTCGGAAATATATTTTATGAAATGCCCGAACAAAGTGTACTTATACGACTCTATTGTGTGCTAACATAAACATACACTAAAGTTAAACTTTTACGAACACAGCTCTTTATGGAAAACAAAATAACGAAACACTTGTTGCTGAGATGGAATAGTTGATATGAGTAATCTAACAATGTATAAATATATGTATCTAAGAATTAGTCTCTTTCGAATGTGCTTTTTTTTTCAAGAAAATAAATGATTTGGTTAAAAAAGATGAACATTTCATGTATACAATTTACAATAAAACGATTTAATGTCAAATTGATGCCGAAGGATCTTAAACCATCTTGACATTTTAAAGATAGAATAATTTTGAACTGACATTTCCTTTTATAAACAAAATTAAAGGAGAATTATTTCTCTTTTTATACTTGTTTACATTAATTTTAAAATCCAAACGTTGTATTAATACATTTTAACTCAACACTTAATGACATTTCATGCAAGATTCTCAAGCCAATAAAGGGACACACGGCAATCTTGAAGTGTTTATCAAGCACTGAAATTAGCTTCTCGATATATTTATCCAGTATCATTTCGACTTTAAACCGGCATATAATTAAGTAAAATTTTAAGTTTCATTTGTTCGTCTTAATCAATAGTTACTAATATGCAAACATAATTTACTTTATACTTTTATTGAAAATTAATATTAATGATTGAACAATCAGGCTAGACGCAGCTGAAGCTTTTCACGTGCACACACCGCATAACTCACTTTTAAATTTCAAGTGTTTTAACACGAAGTAGTCCCAATATGCACTCACGTGCAGTTACGCGGAAATTGCAGTTGTCTTTTAAAAAACGTTAGCTTAAGCCAATTATGAATGCAAAAACAATACAGACAATGAATAAAGTCAGTTTATACGTTAAACATCCCCACAGAATTCGTTTTGACCACTATTGGCATATTTTGCATAGCCTAACTCGCGTTTCAAATGTGAAGATCGGAAATTTTGAGTTTTTTGAAAACTCCAAAGTTACCGATTTCTCAAAACGGTCACAAAAAATGGGTAGTCACCGATTTGGCTTAAATTAACAGGAATGATAGATCAGTACCTCTACTACCTTTCCTGAAAATTTCGGCAAAATTCATAACTACCCATTTTTTGAGACCGTTTTGAAATATGGTCAACCCTTTTTGTCACTCAAAACACACATATTCAAAATGGCGGCTACAAGCTAATAAGCAAAAGTGAAAATCAATAATAGAAACGTAAAACATGAATATGTTCTACTCCCGGACATAGTTATAACCTGTCCCGGATACAATGTCAGTAAATCAGACTTCCAATTCAACGTTCAACACTTTTCTGCCTGTCTTTTAACAAGTTTACGGTAAAACTCAGCAGCATATAGGCGCTTATTAAAAATCGCAACTATTATAGTCGGCTATTGTTGTGTTGAATGAACTTGGATAATTGCAAGTGAATAATTAACAAGTTCAGGATTTAATGAGCAAAAAGACAGACCTATTCATGTGTTAACTATTTTTATAGTTGAATGATGTAACAAATACTTGTAGAACAGCTACTAAAAATACAATCTACAGTACAGTGTCATGTCATGGGTCATGTCACGTTCGCCTCGATTGGAGACACTGACAACTTTGGTGATTAGACGTAAACAAAACAAAGGTATGTACAGTCTGGGATGAAATAATCGTCATTTAAAGCCCTGGTACAGTACTTGGTACTGACCCATAAATGTGTTTTCCCCCTGCATGTTCATGTTTATCAATCGGTGTGTCCGTTTGCTAAAATTTAATATAAGCACTGTAGTGAATGTACTTGGGGTACCACTATGTTTTTGCGGGTAGATTCCCTGGGGATTTGGGTAATTAGTAGTTTCCCGCCAGCTGATCTCACATGACTGCAGCTAGACGTCACGTGACCGAGTCCAAGCTCTTGATTGGACGCGGCTCGACGAGGAGGCGGTCTCTCAAGCTCAAGTGGCCATTGTGGAAGCTGTGGTTGGATGACGCGGAGAGAAAACCATATAGGATTTATACACTTAGTGCGAAATAGGAGATTCAGGACCTGACAAGACATACAATGGACAGGTAGGAACACTTTAGCACTGATATAATATATTTATTTCTATGATGATCTGTAATGGCAGAGCAGAAATGCACAGTTGCAACCTCCTTTCCACCCACCACACCCCAGGGCATAGCAACTTATAAGCACAATACGCATGTTCATATAATTTTCTTAAAAAATCATTGCTTTAGAAAGTGCTAGACTGCATTGCACCATATTAAACCATGTCAATGTTTTCTGGAGGGGCCGAGGGATGTGTGTGTGTGTGTGTGGTTGGGGGGTGGGTGCAATGCCCCCATACTACCTTCCCACCCACAGAATCGGTGCACTGCACTTGCACCCACACCCCGCTCCACTGCCCAACGTTTGCATGTAGCTACAGAAGTACTGTTAACAGATCTATATAAACAACAATTGATTTTTCTTTCAGGGATCCTTGCAGATGTTGCCACCTTCTGTCAAGTGGCATCTCCAAGTTCCAGCTCTGAGTCTGAGCCTAGACCTGGGTAAGCTAAAGCAATACACTTTTGTATAGTTGACGCCTGTGATATAGCTTAATTAGGCTAATAATATGGCAATATTTCGAGCCACCCCAGAGAGTGGAATTCAAAAACAGTACCTAGACTATTCTTACTAGCAAATATTAATATTTCGAGCGCCCCATAGAGGGAAATTCAGGACCGTACTTTAGTGGGCTACTCTTACTATCGAATATATTTCTATGGTTGTTTAACAGGTTTTTTATAAATGAAGATTTTAATAAGCTTGAGAAATATTAGATACGGATTTATTTGAGCTGCAAAACCAATTTGTACAGATTTTTTTTATTCTCATTAAAGTAGCTATCCCGCCAACAACAGTCACATTTTATAAACATTATGTACACTGTTTTTAAACCTACTGATGACAAAGAATATATATAATTTACATATGTTGAGAATCCAAACTACATTATTTCACAGTATAGAAGGCTTTATCAGCCGGACCAAACCCCAAAACTGGAACGTCAAATTAAAAAATGCAAGTAAATAACGGGACGCCGTGAGTTTTTAAAAAAACAAGATTACCGTGTGTCCCTTTAGATTTCTCAGTTATTCCGATACTGGTTTCTAAATACATTATTGGAAATGTATGTTTTATTTGGAGTGTTTGTTTGTGTTAGACCGAGAAGGCATTCGGTATCTGTACCTACTGCTATAGATATTTTCACAGTATATAAGCTAAATGACATGTATCTGAATTTCCGTCTTCACCGATCCGTTGACAGCATAAAAAGAGAATGAAAGGAGACATTTGGTAATCGCTGTACACGATAAATAAAAGAAAAAAATCGGTTTGACTCAGACTGTTCATGAACAGTAGTGAACAATGCTTGCTACCGTTCACGCCTCCTAGTGAGAAAAACCTAGTGAAAAGAACTCACATACACTACATATCCTGTTCAACTTTATATCTACTTTAATTAGAAATAGAATGTTCGCCTCGCATGCGGGAGGTCGTGAGTTCGATCCCCGGACGAACACTATTTCATAAGTAGCCTTTGTCACCCGGACCGCTTCTGATTTCTTCGTTACGCTATGCTACACGGATCCAGAACCAGGGCCTGGGGAAACTACGACGTTTAAAATCGCTCTCTCGTTTTGGGCGATTTTGGCGAGATTTTGAGAGATTCAACGAGACTTTTAAAACACTTATTTCTAAATTAATTTCATAATAATTTCTTACTTTCATGTGACGTCAAAAATGGTAACAGGTGCATCAACAATTGACGTTGTAGGTTTATTTACAACATGACGTCACGCAAACTTCAACTTTATGCACGTGAAAAAAACGCGCGAATAAATTGGACTAATCGCTTGTGGGCGCTTTAATTGGCCTAATCTGCCCAGACCGAGACTATGCATGATACGGTCTAGCTGGCCGAGACTAATAAAACAGTAATAGTAGCTCTCTTGCTTGACATTAAGCATATAAAGTGTAATGTTAAGCCTATAAAGTGTAATGTTAGGACTGGTAGACCCGGTGTCAGTATTCCTGAATGGTGGAGTATCATGGCAGGTGTCTACGGCGTGGTATTCCAGTTTGGCAGCACTATAAACCTTCATCATTGAGCTTACAGCTACACTTAGTTTGTCCATCGTGACATGCCTCTCATGAACAGACTCAATAAAACTGAGTCTGCTACTTTCTCTCTTGATTGTTGCTTCCTAGGGATCACCTTTTCAATAGTTAAACAGTGTTTAACCGACATTACCTCTCTACCCTACCCACACACGAAATCGATATATACAATTTAGTGGTCTAACGCTTATGCTTTGTAAGACTAGTTAGGCGAAGTAATATTTTACAATTTTTGGTTTAAACATCTACACTTTCACGTTTGTTAATATAAAGTCCACGCAACATTCAAGGTGGCCATCGTTACTAAAAAGAAGCATTAATATATTCTTCTGGCTGAGCACAGTTTTCAAAAATGATCATTATATCATACATGTAGATGACCGTGTGTATTCAAATGATGTCACCAAACTGCACGTAAATATTCCTAAGGGCAATGCCTTTATATCTGTTTAATTATAATGATTGCAACAGCAAAAATGGACGCCAACTTAAATAACTCAAACATTAAAAATATATTCTCAAGAAATGCTGAACAGATTTCTAGTGTTCTTGTTTTTCCAGATATTATCGTTATGCCCTAAAAAGTCAAGTTTGTTGAATATAAGTCCCCTGGGTAATAAAGGCCAGTTTTTAACCCCGGTATATTGTAGAGATAGATAGGGAAAACCCCTAAAAGAACATGTTAACTTTTGAAGTAAACGATTTCTTATCCGAAACCGTTTGTCAAGTTTTGTCCGAAATGTTCGTGTCTTTCAAATTTCGAAATTTCAAAATTGAGGTCAACACGACATCCAAGATGATAGCTAAATACGATAACAAAACTTATTCTCAAAATCCACTGAGTTTTCGACAGTTGTTGGTTAGAAATGATTGTTTTACCCTATATATTCAAATGAAGTCCCCGTGGTTAAAATTGGTATCGCCTTGGGTGTTCCATATTTGATAGAGAATATAGGGAAAACTATAAAAGCAATTCTTCTCACGATAATGACAATATATAATGAACAAATACTTTTATGGGGTTTAAAAGTTTATATGCAGTGTTTATATAGAAAAATAAAAGATAAAACGAAAACGTTTGACATATTTTGATTTCTTTTTTCATGAATGATCGATTTACTTCTATTGCCTATTTATGCTGCCTTGTTGATTAGAGAACAGTTCATGGAGGGTATTTCTTTCTTTTTACTGTCCCGTTGGGTTGACAGTAGGGTAAGTGTGAGGTTTGGTGCACCCTAGAACCTGGTTTAAACCCACAGTGACCTTTTTTTGTTACTGACCGTTTCAAGGTGGTAGCCCTATTGTCAACCCATTTGTGTTTGTGATGTCTTATTTGGCCTTTTATTCACCTTTAAATTTGTTCTTTGTTTCTGTGTGTGTTTGTGGTTGATTGTCGTCCTTGAATGCTGCTTTACCTGTTCGATTTTTATATTTATATTAAACAATTACAATATGTGGACTTGCCAAGAATTTGTGAATCCCTTTTATTACATTTCTATGGGTGAACGATTGGGATTTCTCAGTGAAAGAATATTCATAATCGCTAAATGTTAATAATAAACTCCGAACACAAAAATAACTAACTGTGGAATAATTTCGGTTGAAATCAAACATTAACTGATTGAGAATGTAATAAATAGATTATTTAACTGCTGGCTTCGATTATAGAGAAAACCTTCACTCAATGGTAGGCGTGTTTTGTTTTTGTTCGTTTGTGAAAAAAAACCACACGTCTACCATCTCGTGAAGTTCACTATAATGATTCCATCAGTTAAATAATATCTACACTGAAAAAAAAGCTAAGTATCAACTTTTGTATCTTAACTAACTTTCTTATTTTAAATATATTTTGGAAAAGATATATGATAAGTATTTTGTTTTGACCCATAGTTTGTAAAACATTTATTTTTTGTTGAAATTGTTACATCTTTTGAGAGTTATCCTCCCTTTATATGAAAACATGAAATGTGCTGAAAAAACACATAACATGAGTCAAAGATCGCTTAAAGATATAAAATTCTTAAAATTGGTATGAAATAATAGAAAAAAACATAAAAAGTTGACCCCTTTGATGCAGATTCTCCGTCTATAAAAAAATTAAATATGAATAATCTTTAATTACCTCCCTTTAAATTGAATATTGTTTGAAATTCAAGTATTAAACCTGACTTCTAAGGTGACGTGACTTCTAAGGTCAGAGAAACGCTAGATACTTTAATGAAAAAGGATGACATAGAGACATTTGTTAAAAAGGCAGTGAAAGAAATTCTGGAAGAGTTTAATAAAAACCTGGAATTTACCGTCACAACAAAGGTAGAAGCAAAGACAAAATGTCTCTCAGAAAAAATGGACAAATGAAGTAAGGAAAACGAGCAACTAAAGAAAGAGCTCATTTCACAAAAACAATTAGTGAATGAAGTAAAAAAAAGCAGTGAACTGAGTGAAAAAAGATCTAAACATGCGGAAGAAAGGGCGAATTATAATGAACAATATTCAAGGAAAAATAACATTAAATTTATGAACATCCCAGAAATGACACCGGAAACAGAAGAGACACTTACAAGTACAATATGTACCATAATTGCGGAAAAGGGAGCAACCATTAGCCCCTCCAAGATCATCGCCATTCATAGGATCCCGGGTAAACCAGGCTACCCAAAACCAGTTTTGGTCAAATTACAGAATAACAATGAGAAGACCAAAGTCATGAGACTACGAGCAAACTTCAAAGCCTCGGGATGCAGATTGGTTGATGACGTAACCAAGGCAAATGCTCAACTTATTTCCCGCCTCCTATCCCATGATGACATTGAAAACGCTTGGTATTTTAACGGATCCGTGTACGGAAAATCAAAGACAACAAGCCATCGTCACAAGTTCGAGCTGTACGATGATATTGGAAGTGTTTTGAACCAGTAGTCAGAGACAGGATGCTTGTGCATGTGTTGTTGCTTTTTTTCAAATCACCGAATAACGTGCCAAATGAAGATTGATGACACCACGCGCCTGCAAACGCTTTTTTGTGTGCGCGTGTTTTTTATTATTTATTTTTATATTTTCTCGCGAAATTGTATCTGATTCTTCTATTTTTTTCCCAATAGACCTGGGTACATTAGGTACATACAGGTAGAAGACTGTCTGGTCACTATTCTAAACTGACAAAAAATACTAAATGGATCACTGACCACAGTACAGTTACAAAACACCTTTAACAATACAGGTATTATTGACCTACTGTGCCTGTCTCAGCTGTTGACAATAAGATGTATGCAGTATTACCTCGCTGGCAATTATGGGATTTATAGAAGGAAAAATACATTATGAACTACTTACGGATTAAATGGATTACACATGCTTTAATAGGTCGTGACCTATACTGGTCTGTATGTATATATATACTATGTAAACAATAACATAATTTTTAATTTCAGATAAAATCTGCTTCTTTTTGATTATGCTACTTTCTGAGATAATTCTAGTTACACTTGTTTATTATCAGAGATAAATAGTTTGTGTTATATGCATACTTTCTGTGTTTGTTGTCTGAGATATACATATTCTATTTGGTTGCTATACCTATTTTAATGGTTTTCCTACCTTAGATGTACATACCTAATTCAACTTCCTTAACTTAATTACTATGCTTTAGTCCGGGATATACATACTTAAAAGTGTTCACTGTCCGAGATATACATACCTTAAATGGTTCCTACTGGAGATATATATACTTTATAAGTTTTGGCGCCCGAGATCTACTTACATTGTGTGCTTTCCTGCCTGAGATCTAATACTTTATATGCTTTGCTACCTGAGATATATACATACTTTTTACATTTTGCAACCTGAAATATAATGTTTTAGATTGTTTGTTACCTGAGATATAATACTGTGTATGGTTACCTGTGATATTCAAACGCTATAGGACATGATATAATACTTCATATGCCTTTCTACCTGAGACATATTAGTTACTATGCTTAGCTACCTGAAATAAAGTACTTTGTATGATTTGCTACCTGAGATAATACTTTGTTATATGAATTACTAATTAGATATAATACTTTATAGGATCTGCTCCCTGAAATATACATACTTTTATGCTTTGCTTTCTGAGATATAATACTTTACAAGCTCTGCTACCTGAGATATAATACTTTATAGGATTTGCTCCCTGAAATATACATACTTTTATGCTTTGCTTTCTGAGATATAATACTTTACAAGCTCTGCTACCTGAGATATAAATAGTTGATATGCCTTGCTACTTGAGATATAATACTTCATATAATACTTTACATGCTTTGATACCTGAAATTAAATACTTTATACGCTTTGCTACCTGAAATATACATATGTTACATGCTTTGCTACCGGAAATATACATAATTTACATGCTCTGATGCCTGAAATATAATACTTCATATGATTTGTTGCCTGAAATATATATACTTTACATGCTTTGATACCTGAAATATAATACTGTATATGCCTTGCTATCTGAAATATAATACTTCATATGATTTGATGCCTGAAATATACATACTTTACATGCTTTGATACCTGAAATATAATTTATTTGATTTGTTGCCTAAAATATATATACTTTACTTGCATTGCTACCTGAAATATAATACGTTTATATGGTTTGCTACCTGAAATATAATACTTTATATGCTTTGCTACCTGAAATATAATACTTTACATACTTTGATACCAGAAATATAATACTTTATATGCTTTGATACCTGAAATATAATACTTTATATGCTTTGCTATATGATATACAATATTTTATAATTATGCACTACTTTTTGAGATATAATTTGCTTTAGGTGATATTTGTTGCCCGAGTTATTATGATAGTGCTAATTTTTGAGATACATGCATAATAGTACATTGATCTTTAAAAAAATGTATCTACTTATCATACTTATGCTATCTTTGCCATTCATAAGCTTTGTCTTTTTCTAAAGCTATCTGCTAAGATATGAAAATGAACTATATATTTTGATTTGCTTTTTGTCTGTTTTTTTCGATTTGTTTTTGGATAATAATCTTAATAATTATGCAATTTTTTGCTTGAGTTATATTTACCAATATGTTTTGTGTAATGTTTGCAATACTCCCTTTATATAACAGGCTTATTTATATTGCTTCCTGAGATATACGATAGTGCATGACATACTTTGGAGTTAGCTACTAAATATATACTAGTAAGGTATTACTACCATTATTACCAAAAACACCATAATAGAGTATAATTATTTAGTTTATGTTAAAAATATATTTTTTAAAGAACTATTTTTCACAAAATGCACAATGTTTTGTTAATTGTGCACTTCTCTTTTTTACAACTGCTGATTGCTGTCTCATTACGATTCCCATCTTTTTTTATCAACACTTATGACTAGTATAAACATATTGTCAGTTAATTGTCAGGGTCTTGGTGCAGTTGAAAAACGTATTGATGTTTTTAACTACCTAAAAAGTAAAAATGGTCACATATATTGCCTTCAGGATATTCACTCTACCACAGCAACTGAAAATTTTATTCGTACACAGTGGGGGAATGATTGCCTTTTTAGTTCAGGAACTGCAAACGCAAGAGGCGTGGCGATACTTTTTAACAAACACTTAGATTATAAAGTACATTCTCACATAACAGATAAGGAAGGTAACTTTCTCATAGCTGACATGACAGTTGAAAATAATCGTTTTACACTTATCAATCTGTATGGCCCAAATAATGATTCCCCTAGTTTTTATGATACTATTTTGTTGAAATATGAACAATTTAAAAACAGTACCCTAATCATGTGTGGAGACTTTAATTTCGTTCATGATCCAATCCTAGATTACTCTAATTACAAAAGTGTAAATAACAAAAAGGCACGAGAACGGGTTCTAGATATTAAATGTGAGTATAACCTCATTGATCCTTTCAGAGAATTACACCCACATCTAAAACGGTATACTTGGAGAAAAAAAACTCCTTTAAAACAAGCCAGACTCGACTTTTTCCTAGTTTCAGAAAACATGTTTTCTTCAATAGAAAGGTGTACCATTGAATCCAGTTACCGCTCAGACCATTCAATGGTCGTTCTAAAATTGAATTTCAATCAATTTATACCTGGTAAACCCCTTTGGAAACATAATAATTCTCTTAGTGATATTGAATATTTAAACGCAATCAATAAAAAAATTCAGGACATTAAACTACAGTATGCAGTCCCAATTTACAATATGGAGAACATTCATAATATCCCCAATAATGAATTACAATTTTTAATTAATGATCAACTGTTTCTCGAAACACTACTCATGGAATTACGGGGTAAATCAATATCGTATTCTAGTTACAAGAAAAAAATGACAGATAAAAGAGAAAAAGAATTGATTGCCGAAATAGAAACATTAGAAAATAACCTGTCTTCAAATAATTTAGAAACATTAGAAACATATAAAAATGAATTAAGAATATTAAGAAAACAAAAAATGAATGGCTACCTAATCAGATCAAGAGCAAATATTATTGAAAACGATGAAAAACCAACCTCATTTTTTTGCAATTTAGAATCCCATAATTACGCTTCAAAGATAATTCCCAAAATAGAAAAAGAAAATGGAGAAATCATAACAGATCAACATGAAATTTTAAATGAGACTAAACATTTTTACGAACAACTTTATACTAGCAAAGACAATGAACTAGGAAACGTAAATTTAGAAGAGGATTTGAAAGAATTTGATATACCTAAACTTACAGACAATGAATCAATTAATCTTGAAGGCCTTATATCTTTTGAAGAAGCCTTGGCAACACTTAAAAAAATGAAAAATAACCGTAGCCCTGGTTCAGATGGTTTCGGTGCCGATTTCTTTAAAGTGTTTTGGCGACAAATAGGACATTTTGTAGTACGATCTTTAAATTATGGATTCAGTAAGGGAGAACTATCAATAACTCAAATAGAAGGAATAATAACTGTTATACCAAAAGAAAATAAATCAAGACTGCATGTAAAAAACTATAGGCCTATCTCCCTTCTTAATTGTACATATAAAATTGCCTCAGGATCTATTGCAAATAGAATTAAATCAACACTTATTAAGCTGATAAATAAAGATCAATCAGGTTTTATCTCAGGAAGATACTTAGGAGAAAATACCAGACTTATATATGATGTTATGCAATACGCAGAAGAAAATAATCTGTCGGGTTTAATTCTCTTGATTGACTTTGAAAAAGCTTTCGACTCTCTATCTTGGGCCTTTATATTTAAAGTACTTAATTTTTTTAACTTTGGAGAACGTTTTATATCATGGATAAAGGTTTTATATAAAAATGCCAAATTGGCTGTTAATCAAGGTGGAAACCTGTCATCGTTTTTCAACATCGGTAGGGGCTGCCGTCAGGGGGACCCCTTATCACCTTATATTTTTATTTTGTGCGCTGAAATACTGGCGATTAGGATAAGGAATAATAAAAAGATTAAAGGTATTACTATAGAGAATGTAGAAATTAAACTTTCACAATATGCAGACGATACATCTGTCCTTTTGGATGGATCGGATACATCCCTGAATGAAACACTATCAGAACTACATAAATATTCTAAATATTCTGGATTAAACTTAAATTTCGACAAAACACAAGTGGTATGGATAGGGAAGAAAAAATACAGTTCCGATACAATCAAAACAAAATGGAAACTTACCTGGGGAAAAGATAATTTTAAGCTACTAGGAATACATTTTAATGTCAACTTAGGTAAAATTATAGAATTAAACTATAATGATAAGATTTTAAAAATCCAAAATACAGTAAAGATATGGAAGCGAAGATATTTAACGCCACTTGGTAAAATCACGGTTATAAAAACACTGTTACTTCCTATTTTAAATCATATCTTTATATCTCTTCCAAACCCAAATGAAAACATAATCGAAAAAATTAATAACATATTTTATGATTTGTTATGGGAAGGGCCTGCAAAAATTAAAAAAACAGTTATAGTTAAACAATATTCTGAGGGCGGTCTCAAAATGATAAATCTGAAAGCTTTCATACTTAGTCTTAAATCAACCTGGTTAAGAAGACTCATAACTAATGAGGGGACTTGGAAGCAGCTTGTTGAAAACCTAATAGACATTAAAAAATTAACATCTTTCGGTAATGAATACTGTGAAACATTAATAAAAAAAATGAAAAACAGTTTCTGGATCGATGTGCTAAATTCATATGCTAAACTTATTGAGTATAGTATACCTAATTCACCAGAAGAATTTGGGTCAACCCCACTGTTCTATAATAATAATATTCTGATTGGCTCTAAGCCTTTCTTTAATAAAACATGGTATATGAATGGCATCAGGTTTATAAATGACCTTATCAAGGAAAATGGTGATTTTTACTCTTTAACTGAGCTTGAAGAAAATACCGGTATCAAAACAAATTTTCTTATTTATGAAGGCGTAATAGCTGCCATTAAAACATTTAAAAAAAAGTTACACAATTTTACAATTAAAAAAATAGAAAACCCAATTCTACCTGCGAATATTAAACCACTCATCAAAAACAAGAAAGGTTGCACTGATATGTACTCTATTCTTAACAGAAATAATGAAAGTCCAACTTCAAAAGCTAAATGGGAACAGATGTATGATATTAATACAGAAGCATGGAAAAACATTTACTCATCCCCTTTCAAAATAACTACTAGCACAATACTACAATGGTTTCAAACACGGATTAATCATCGGCTTCTTTCAACACAGCACTATCTGCACAAAATAAAAAAAGCAGAAAACCCTTATTGTCACTACTGCCACGAGGATGAGACTATTGTTCATATGTTGTGGACCTGCCCTTCAACTCAGACCTTTTTAACACAGATAAATACACTCTGCTTATCAAAAAATATAAATCTGAAGCTATCAGAGCATGCATTTATTTTTAACATAGGTAAAGAACAATCAACTGTAGAGCTACAAATTATCTTAGAAATTAAATATTACATATTTTCTTCAAAACGACTGAAAACAACGCTCTCTGTTACTCCAATGATATACAGACTTCGTTATTTATACGAAACGCATAAACAAATCGCAATCAGAAACAATCAACTAGAAAGTTTTGAAAATACATGGAGCAATTTTAAAACCATTTTAAATTAATCTAGCCTATCTTTTTATCCATCCACCCCTATGAATTCTTACAATAAACCAAGACACTGACAGTTGTGTATATATGTGTATATATGTGTGTATGTGTATGTATGTATATACATGTATATATATTAAATATATAAATATTGTTATATAAACAGTAATTTATACAACTTTATAATTAGATGGGCTAGTGGACGGCAATCAAAATGTAGTTTAAAGAGTTTTTCTCTTTCTTTTTTTTTGTTGCTTTAAATGATTTTCTCCCCTCAAAATAACATCTCCCCTGCCTCAACCATCTAATACATGTATCTATTCTGTAATACTCTTATATCATTTTATGATGCTGAATTGTAAATATATATATATATGTGTTTAGTAAATGAATATTACATGCTGTAAAATATTGTAAGGTGTGGCAAGGGATGGTCCTCCCCGACCCTTGCTCCACCTATTGACGGGGAGATTAAACGGGTCGTCAAAAGACGGCTCAAAAAAAAAAAAAAAAAAAAAAGGTGACGTGATTTTCAAACTTTTTAAGATTCTTGGTCGTGAACACTATCATACTATATTTATTAAACTTAAAATGTTTATCAAAAGAGGTTCTATATTATACCTTATCATTTTGCCACACACTGCATGTTTAGTGTTGACCCATTTACAGATCACTGTTTGTGCAATGACCAGACAGATTGTGGACTCTATGATGACGTCCCCCTAAATCCTGAAAGAACGATAACGTTTGATATTTGTCTTCGATTTTGTCGCTCTGAATGGTTTATTATCTTGTTGCTCTGGTTTCTGCCATTGTCATTGCTTTGTGGATTTCTAGGCTTTGGTTTTTTATATGCATATGTAATAACCATCTCTTATAATTATATTGCCTATTAATGCTGCATAGTTTATTGGAGGATATAACATGACGGGAATTTCTTAATCTACTTTTTAGCTCTACTGATCAGAGATCAGCAGAGCTTATGCCGTGGTGCGGCGTCCGTCGTCCGTCCGTCTGTCCGTCTGTCCGTCTGGCCGTCTGTCCGTCTGTCTGTCCGTAAACTTTTATTTGTAGCGACTTCACAGCTGAAACTACTGGATGGATATTCATGAAACTTTACAGAAATGTTGCCCATAAAGTCTAGTTGATCCTAGCAAAAATTCATGTTGATGTGAAATCCAAGATGGCCGCCAAAGCTAAAAATAGAGTTTTAAAATACAAGTTTGTAGCGACTTCTTCTTGAAAACTATAAGTGATATTGATATGGGACTTTTTCTAAAATGATCAGCATGACATGATGTTGATCCTAGTCAAAAATCGTTTTGATTCAACGTTAAACATGGCTGCCAGCGGCCATCTTTGTTTACATAGAGTTATATAGTAAAAACTTGTAGCGACTACTTCTCTGAAACTACTTGGCGGATTGTCATGAAACTTTACAGGAATGTTGCTCTTGATGTCTAATTGATCCTAGAAAAATTTCAGGTCGGCCGGAAATTCAAGATGGCCGTCGCAGCTAAAAATAGATTTTTAAAAAATAAGTTTGTAGCGACTACTTCTTGAAAACTATAAGTGATATTGATATGGGACTTTTTCTAAAATGATCAGCATGACATGATGTTGATCCTAGTCAAAAATCGTTTTGATTCAACGTTAAACATGGCTGCCAGCGGCCATCTTTGTTTACATAGAGTTATATAGTAAAAACTTGTAGCGACTACTTCTCTGAAACTACTTGGCGGATTGTCATGAAACTTTACAGGAATGTTGCTCTTGATGTCTAATTGATCCTAGAAAAATTTCAGGTCGGCCGGAAATTCAAGATGGCCGTCGCAGCTAAAAATAGATTTTTAAAAAATAAGTTTGTAGCGACTACTTCTTGAAAACTATAAGTGATATTGATATGGGACTTTTTCTAAAATGATCAGCATTACATGATGTTGATCCTAGTCAAAAATCGTTTTGATTCAACGTAACCATGGCTGCCAGCGGCCATCTTTGTTTACATAGAGTTATATACTAAAAACTTGTAGCGACTACTCCTCTGAAACTACTTGGCGGATTGTCATGAAACTTTACAGGAATGTTGCTCTTGATGTCTAATTGATCCTAGCAAAATTTCAGGTCGGCCGGAAATTCAAGATGGCCGTCACAGCTAAAAATAGATTTTTAAAAAATAAGTTTGTAGCGACTACTTCTTGAAAACTATAAGTGATATTGATATAAGACTTTTTCTAAAATGATCAGCATGACATGATGTAGATCCTTGTGGAAAATTATTTTGATTCGACGTTAAACATGGCTGCCAGTGGCCATCTTTGGTTACATAGAGTTATATAGTAAAAACTTGTAGCGATTACTCCTCTGAAACTACTTGACGGATGTTCATGAAACTTTACAGGAATGTTGCTCTTGATGTCTAGTTGATCCTAGAAAAATTTCAGGTCGGCCGGAAATTCAAGATGGCCGCCACAGCTAAAAATAGATTTAAAATAAATAAGTTTGTAGCGACTACTTCTTCAAAACAATAAGAGATATTGATATGGGACTTTTTCTAAAATGATCAGTATGACATGATGTTGGTCCTTGTCGAAAATCGTTTTGATTTGACCTTAAACATGGCTGCTTTGTTTACATAGAGTTATATAATGAAAACTTGTAGAGACTACTTCTTTGAAACTACCTGACGGATTTTCATGAAACTTCACAGGAATGTTGCTCTTAATGTCTTATTGATCTTAGCAAAATTTCAGGTCGGCCGGAAATTCAAGATGGCCGCCACGGTTAAAAATAGATTTTCAAAAAACAAGTCTGTAGCGACTACTTCCTGAAATCAAAATCAATCAGTAGAGCTTCAAGGTCATTGACCTCTTGTTTTATGATATAAGACTCACATATGCTGGTCTCATACAACAATTGTATTGACTCTAAAGCCAACAATTGCCGCATTGCTGTGTCGCTAACCTCTCAAATTGTTTTCTACTTGCAATGCTATGTGTCGCTAACCTCTCAAATTGTTTTCTACTTGCAGTGCTATGTGTCGCTAACCTCTCAAATTGTGTTCTACTTGCAATGCTATGTGTCGCTAACCTCTTAAATTGTTTTCTACTTGCAATGCTATGTGTCGCTAACCTCTCAAATTGTTTTCTACTTTCGCTTAGAAGTCATCCACTTCACAGCCAATGTAAACTCTGTCTTCTGTCCATCTATCGTCGTATGTTTGTCGTATGTTCAGTAGGTTTCAGTTATGCAATAGACAATATAATACCATTTAACATTTTAACTTTTAACTCTGATTATATTATTGAATGACTTGAATAAAGGCGTAACTCGCGAACCTTTATTTTATTTCAATATTTTATTTCAACACATATCGTGGCTACATCAAATGTTGACTATAATATCCACAAATATCATATAAAATATGAAACATAAATTATACGTCATGTTTGTTGTTTATTATGAAACAATAATACTCTACTGAATTTGAGCGCTCAACTGAAAATAGACCTATTTACATTTTGACGTTCCAGTTTGGCTGTGACTCTATCAAGGCTATTTTTAAAACAATTGAAGGCAATAGCTGGCAATACCTAAGCTCCTTTAAGTATATATTTTTGTCAGACTCATTAAGTTAGCGCCAATGTTCTTAGGAACACGCGGCCTTTTTGACCACTGACCCCCTAGTGTCAACCCTTTTGTGTTTGTGATGTCATATGCATCGCTTTTTATTTATTCTTGTTGTTGTTGTTTGTTCATGAGAAAATACTCAACCCGTGTGTGCCAACCCGTGTGTGCACCCGTGTGTGCCACGTTTAAGATTTATAAAGGAATCAGAAAAATATTTTCTTTTGCAAGGACCAGTTCGAGTTGGCCCATTTTGAACATTTGCTTATTATATCGGGTTACGTTCCCTAGGCATTTAGGGGAACATCACCAGCATTATTATGTACTCAGGGATGTTCCCATATGTGTGTGAATCCTTTTATTTGATTGGTTAAATAAAATACACTATTTAGAGCCACTCTCATCACATCTTTGTCTTAAACCGACAGTAAATTGTTTATGAATATATAAGGCTCTGTTTATGTATCAGCTTTTGACACTTTTCCCCCTGTTCTTCAAAATCTCCAGGTGGACGATGCTAGGACATTTTACTCTTTTGTTTTAGACCTGGTCGGGTAAAGGTCTTCATTAATGTTGTGAGAGACAGACAGTTTACGTATGTTTCCAAAATTATATTTTTATAAACATTTACCACACTCGTGAAATAGGTTTTTACCATTTTGAAATGGAAATAAAAGTAGATATAAAAATTAAACAGGAAATGTATCATTCAAAGACCACAGTCGACCAAAAACACGCATCGAAACAAACACAAATTACAATGATATAATTATACGAGGCAATGTATAATGACATCACCAACATAGCAATATTGACAGCAGAGCTACCGCCTTGGAACGGTCAGTGGAACCATAATCGCGTTTGTTGACATTTTTTGCGAGGGCACTGTTTAGTAATTTGTTGATCTAGCGCGTGAACATTTTAATAATGTGTTGGTCTGTAAACAACCTATCAATGGTATCTGTTAATTTCCCATCCCACAAGTCAAAACAGCAAGGTATATGCCTCACTAATTGCCAGTAAATGTATAGAAGTTCGCAGCATTATATATCTGATTCGTTTACTTTAATCGAATTTAGGAATTGTAATATATACACCATTTTAATTGCCAGAGGCACTACCTATATCTTTGTGTCCACCAATTGATATAAACTTTGCTTAATTATAAAGAGGACTATGAAAAAGGTAAATGGCAATAATTTCACCCAATGTAATATGCGTTTTGCTGGGGAAAAACAGGATTGAAAAGATCGGATTTTTGAAATTGTATTCGTTATTGTTTTAGACAAGCCGATTGCGGAGATTTTCCGATCTTATTCGTTTACAATCGGAACTACCTCGTCTGATTAGCGAAGAGTTCCGATCGATTCGTTTACTATCGGAACTGCGCCGTATAGTTTGTAATCGCATTGCGCATGTCCGAGAAAATCGTAAAAACTCGTAGTTCTCCGGCAGGAATAAACAGCTGGGCAGCATTTTATTCAACATATTGTTTTGATCATAATTAATAATTTACAGAACTGGAATACGAACAATGTTTCTTCTTAGAATACTCATAAAATAGTTTTGTATACATATAAATGCAGTAATATTGAGTATTTAATATTTTACATTAAAAATCGCGTAGATATAGGTAGTGCCTCTTTAATCTCCTTTTAGTGTAAACCGTGCCATTTAACAGGGACACCCCAACTCCACCCCCAACACACACACACACACACACACACACACACACACACAATGATGATTATGTTCTACCAGTTGAGACACTTTCTCTGAATAAACATGTTCCTAACGAACCAACCTTGTGCTAAATGGTGTTTGTGTTTGCTTTGACCATACCAACGCTTTTAAAATATCCACACATGAATTTTACACGTTATATCTAATGATAATATATAACCACACTGTATATAGTTTAACACATTTTATTTGCAGATAGATATTTATACATCATATATATGCTATTCATGACATCAACCATTATTCTTTATATGCATAGCATATGCCATTTTGTCTAGCAAATATATATACTGTTCAATACAATTTAAGGATCACAAAATAGAACAGTAATAATGACTTAATCATTAATAGTATGGATTTCATATACATATACAAAGTTAATACATGTGCGTAACGTAACAACTGTAAATGAATACAAATAAACTTAAAACTTGCAAAAAGACAGTACATACATTGTTCAATTACAGCACCTTAAAAAATGACCCACATCTAAACATGGTCCTTAACTTATTTTGAGGAGTATATATATACTATGTGAATATTATAATAATATGAATTTTGAAATTGTGTTGATACCAGAGCCTGAGTGGGTAACTGTAGCTAAAGAAATTAAACCTTTGCTTTGTGATCTGTATGTACTAAATATGATCTGTATGTACTAAATATGATCGTACTAAATATGATCTGTATGTACTAAATATGATCTGTATTTACTAAATATGATCTGTACTAAATATGATCTGTATGTACTAAATATGATCTGTACTAAATATGATCTGTATGTACTAAATATGATCGGTATGTAGTAAATATATGTATATACTAAATATGATCGGTATGTACTAAATATGATCTGTAGGTACTAAATATGATCTGTTTATACTAAATATGATCTGTACTAAATATGATCTGTAGGTACTAATTATTAATTAACTTCTTAATATCTGCCGTGGTTTGCAGGAAACTGCACGCATCATATGGTAAAAACAAGGCCAATATGGAGAGAAACTCGGCCTGTATGAAAAAACTCGGCCAATATGAAATTCAAGCAACCTGATTGGATAAGCCAACACGGCCAATACGACCAAGGCTTTTTTTCTTTAAGGACGCCATTTTGAAGGAAAAAACACAACGTCGCAGCTTTTCGATGATAAACTAGTTCGCCTATATAATGTAGACAATCAAAATAATAAAGGTTTGATTATTTGTAAATTCAGTTACATCGACCGCTGAAATATAGCTATGTAGGACCATATTTTTCCCAGATCACATTTTTCACAAACTTGTGAAGAATAAGATCCTATTCTTCACATTTTCAAATGTGACATATGTGTTTGTCCAAAAAGGGGGTTAACAAGAAAATCACATTTTTCACAGATTCTGTCCGTGCCTTTTAGTGTTGCAACGTATTTATGGCATCATCATCATCATCATCATCATCATCTTGAGGGGCAGATATATAATTATTATTGTTTTGCCTTCGATGTTTGTCCGTCCGTCCGTCCGTCCGTCTGTCTGTCTCCATAACCCCTGGCCAGGATTCACACGAGTGATTGGTACAAAACCTAGTTGTGCATAAAGCCTTTGCGTTCTGAAATACTGTTGGAAACGGGCGTTAAACTTGGAAAACAAACAAAACAAACAATGTCGTATGTTGACAAGTTACACATGGTTGTAACTACATTTGTCACCAATCCTAATCATTCTTGGACTCATTGTCTATGACTGTCAGATCTTTATAAGTTCAGTTTTCAGCCAGATTGGACCACTGGGTCAAGATTTACGTGCTATTAATTTATCAAAAATTGCTGTTTTTAAGAATGTTTACAATCTAGCATGCTCATTTCTTAATCGATACTGTCCATACATGGAAATACATGTAATATTTGTGGCATAAAGATCTCCATCATTGTTTACTGATCCGAATAATATGTGATACACGATATATTAATGACGGGAATCGGTTGGGATTTCATAATCGATAAATCGGCTAGACAAAAGCGATATATATCGATTAACAATCGGAGAAGATCGGACCATTGTGATGCTCTTGTTGTGCACCCCATTGAAGAAGCGGAGTATATGGCTTTGTACATGGCGTCGGTTTGTAGAACATGCATATTAACTTGAGGACAGTTAGGCATTTGGTATGCGCGTTGGTCACGCGTATTGATTTTGAAGTCAAAGGTCAAGGTCGCGGTGACTTTGGACAATGGAACTGCAGAGAATGGTTGGGTCTACGCTCCTCAAACTTGGTATGGAGGTAGTTGATCACTACTGATTTTGAGGTCAGTAGGTCAAAGTTCAAGGTTGCTTCACCTGGGATAAATCAATAACTCAAGAACAGTTGCACCTAGGATCCGTAATTTTGGTATGCAGTTTGGACATGACCAGTAGATAACCTTTTTTAATAATGAGATCATTAGGTCAATATCAAGATGACCTTGGCCAAGAATACATTTTCTATCACTTAAGAACGATTGTGCTGTGATTCTCAAACTTTGTATACATGTTGTCCACGACCAGTAGGCTAGGAAAGTTTCATGAAAATCCTTTCAGGGATTTAGGAGATATGGAGCGGACACGAAATATAATCAAATGTCTTTTAACATCAATGTGTGACCTTGATATTGACCCGAGGTGGTCGAAGCATGCGCTCTGCACATCGCCTTCATATGTGAATATTTGTGCCAAGTTATTTTAATATTCCTCATTTTGTTACAAAGTTACAGTCCAGACACGAAATGCTAACACACTGACATGTACCATACCATAGTGAACCTAAATTACAATTTGGTTTGGCACTAGCCGGGATCGAACCCGCACCGCTACGGCGACAGCGCCCAGCAACAACAAATTCGACCACGCTACCAACTGCGCTACCACAACAACTCCCAAAAAGGTTTCGCAAGTTAATATACGTTAACCCTTTTTGATGGATCAGTTTCTATGGAAACGAACCTAATAGCCTACGACTTACGGTAAATACATTTCGGAGTTCATAACCCAGCAATATGTGAACAATGCGATTCAGATGTAAAAATGCAATTTTTTTGGTAAAATTGCGCATTAATATTGAAATGTGAAGAATGCGATTTCATGTCAAATCACAAACCTTCATCGATCACAAATTTCACAGGAAATGTGAAATATGTGACTGTATTGTGTGAAAAATGAGATCCCATTCTTCACATCTGTGACGAAAAGGATCCTCTTCTTCACACGTGTGAAAAATGTGATCTGGGAAAAATATGGTCCTACATAGCTATTATCAAGTTCGTGTGTGATTTTCTCACGCGCCATCGAGCGGTAACAGTGGAATATTTATTTGAATCAGATACTTGTTATTAAAATGTTATATTAAACATATATCTCTTTTCTTTTCTTACCTGTAAATGATATATAAAACATAGGAATAAAGAGAGATATTAAGCAGTTAATTAATAAAAATGTCATTAATTAAGTATTTTCATATTGGCCCAGTTATTGGTCCTCGGACTGTCATATTGGCCCGCGGCCTTTGGCCTTGGGCCAATATCACAGGTCTTGGACCAATAACTCGGCCAATATGAAAACACATAATTAATAACATCATAATATGATCTGTATGTACTAAAACGTTACAACCTATTGTAATATTAAAGCGAATAAAAAACAGAAATCTTTGACTGTCATTTAATTAGGATTTAAACCGTTAGACTAACACTTTAATACTTTTAAATATTAGCAGGTGAAAACATCGGAAACACAAATACAAACTTCGTATCTGTTATCATGAAACGTTGTATTTTATAAAACGTACTAAGTAGAGTATAAGCAGCATATTGTATATATTTCTTTAATTTTCAACACGTTCGGAACGCTTCCTAACTCAATATATATATAATATTATATTTTTATATGCAGACGATACAAAATGTTACATAATTATTTATAAATAAATAAATGCTTGCGTGTGTTTGCATTTTCTTATAAATAAGTATGTATCGTCTGCATATAATTGTATAGCGGAGTATGTGGTTCTAGCCACACGTTCTTACACTATTAGTTAGTGTCCTTCCCATGTGGTATACAGTTTATTTAGAAAGACTTTTCTTTTCCTCAGTTTTGCAGCCACAGCAACAACAGCAGGGACAACAACCTGAGACTGCTGCGTTTCTAGCAAATCTTCCAGTGCCGACTTCACCTGAAAGCAAAATGCACGTGTGGTGTGGGAGTGTAATAAAGCAAATGAAGGCCGAATCATCGCTTGGCATTTTCCGTTCATCTCGTTGTGCAGTTCGAAATTGCCTCGTCGAGATCCGTAACCGATAAACACTACTGGAAATCGACGAGACAATTCCGACTTCACGGTGTGGTACGGAGAACACCGAAGCAACATGCTATAGGCAGCTACATTAAAACGTGTACGTTATATGGCAGTTTTGGAGTGTGATAAATATAGAAGTGTGATAAATATAGAAGTGTGATAAATACAGAAGTGTGATAAATATAGAAGTGTGATAAATACAGAAGTGTGATAAATACAGAAGAAATACAGAAGTGTGATAAATACAGAAGTGTGATAAATACAGAATCTCACATTCGTGCTTATCTAATATTAAGAATTATTAAAAATCGTTGGATAAAGTTATATGATGCTCGGGAGAGCATCGCATCATATATACTGAGAGAAAAAAGTTTAGCAACTTTTTGTTGCACCCTGGAAATAATACATTTTTGGTTGTAAAATCAAGAAACTGCTGCCATATACACAATATTTTATTAAACATAAAGTCCCAAAATGTCAGTATATCTTGTATACAGTATTATTTCATCTAAAACATTTGCTAAACATTTTCCCTCAGTATATATATAACTCGTTTAATGAAGTTAATATTAAAAAGGCACGAATGTAAGATCCCCTATAAGATAATAATAAGCAACATTAAGTTATGAAGATAAGTATAGAATAGAGCATGAGTTTTCCACGTGTACGGGGAGATAATGCACGAGCGTGTACGGGGAGATAATACACGAGCGTTCGTCCGTACACGTGCAAGACTCATGCTTTAGCGAGTGCATTATCGTCCGTACACGTGCAAGACTCATGCTCTATTGTATATAATGTATTTATACCACAATAACTAACATAAACTGTGTATATCCTCGGGTATTACACGATGCATAGTGTGTATTTAGGCTATTGTGGTATAATTAATTTTATTGCATGGTTTTCAGGATAATGTGCGCTATATATCCTACAGGGTTTCAAAAAGGAAACGTTCTAATTTAAGAAAACAATAAAGTTCTCTTTTCTAATCAAAGCAACGCAATCGTGTGAACATATATGAACATACAATATATCGAATTTATACTACAATAGCCTAAATACACACTATGCATCGTGTAACACCCGAGGCTATAGACTGCATATGTTAGTTATTGTGGTATAAATACAAAAGAGCATGAGTCTTGCACGTGTACGGACGATAATGCACTCGCTAACGTTCGTGCATTATCTCCCCGTATACGTGCAAAACTCATGCTCTATCCTATACTTATTCGGCCGATTCGGCCGAGTGATTCATTTATGAGAAGAAATAGAAAAATAAAAACAAAAAGCCGCTGGGAAAGGCCAGATAAGTAACATTTATTTCATTGAATCCGTATGTTTCTGATAAGCAACTATTTTGAACACTTCTAAGCAACGTTGTCTGATTTAAATATGTAAACACTTATAAATGGTATAACAGCGATGATAGAGCCTCCAACCTGGTATATAAGTGGTATACATGGCCAGTGGCTTCTCTACACGATCATTCAAAAGTGTGTTGCTTAGCGAGGTAAAATCGAGCACAAATATAATGAAAATAAGAAGGCGGGAGTAAGCGAACTTCAGACTTTAAAAGTAGAAACAAAAGTCGGAATGTTAGCATTTCACAGTCAACCAAACACGTATGAAAACGAACAACAATTACAAGGATAAATGAAAGGCAAGGTGTATGACATTACAAATATAAAATGGCTGACAAGATCTACTGCCTTGGAACTGCCAGTGGCAAAAAAGGCCGCAGGTTCTAGGGTGCACCAAACCACAGTCTTACAGTTGTTGTCATATCTATAAAACGGGACTGTGTAAATAAAAAAATCACGCCTGGCTATATCCTCTAACAACCTCGGCAACATATAACACAGAGTTGATCATGTACATATAAATCTCGTTGGGCACTGCCGATGAATGTCGTTCCAATGGTCATCTGCATGTATAACATATAATATTGATACGCTTTATAATGTTTACCATGGTCTATATATTTATAATATAAAAATAATTTCCTTTTAATTATGCATTTTATGATGCATTATTATTTTTCTTACTAGAACAGCAAAACCTTTCTTGATACTTATGAAGTAGCTTTAACACAATATTAAGTTTGATCAGAGTCGTTGCCATCCATGTGTTTACACGGACTACTGTCAAAGTCAGTACTAGAAAGCGTGATATGTGTTGCATATTACATATATTCTCATAAACAGACTCATTAAAACCGAGACTGTGACTTTGTTATCTTGTTTGTGTTCTTTGATTCCGAAAGACTCCCTTCTCAGAAAATATAGAAACTCACACTAGCGTTCTTTGATACCGAAAGACTCCCTTCTCAGAAAATATAGAAACTCGCACTAGCGTTCTTGATACCGAAAGACTCCCTTCTCAGAAAATATATAAACTCACACTAGCGTCCTTTGATACCGAAAGACACCCTTCTCAGAAAATATAGAAACTCGCACTAGCGTTCTTTGATACCGAAAGACTCCCTTCTCAGAAAATATAGAAACTCGCACTAGCGTTCTTGATACCGAAAGACTCCCTTCTCAGAAAATATATAAACTCACACTAGCGTTCTTTGATACCGAAAGACACCCTTCTCAGAAAATATAGAAACTCACACTAGCGTTCTTTGATACCGAAAGACACCCTTCTCAGAAAATATAGAAACTCACACTCTCGTTCTTTGAAACCGAAAGACTCCCTTCTCAGAAAATATATAAACTCACACTAGCGTTCTTTGATACCGAAAGACTCCCTTCTCAGAAAATATAGAAACTCACACTAGCGTTCATTTAGTGTTCGTGACGGCCGTGAAAAAGGATCCCGTGCTACGAAGTGTTATTAAATACTGGTCCTATGGGATCTTGGACCCAAATCTGTGTGGTTTAAAAAGAAATACCACTCAAGCCGGTGCAAGGGATAAATATATGAGCCGAACGAAACATGCGAAAACGACCCTTCAGACAAAATGTTGACATTTTATGTTTTTTGATGTTTATGAAACAAGGTGATTTTCTCTTTAAAAATCTTTTATTTTATGTTGATATCTCAATTAAAAATGATTTTATCTCAATTTGAAAATTAAAGATTGTACTCGCCATTAATTTTGACGTTGACGTCGGTGTCTTGGATGACGTCGTTGATTAAACAACAACAACAAAAAAAGATAATTATTTATCATTTTATATAGTATCAACTATTTATATTAAGAAAACATAATATTCCCTATGATATAATAATAAGGTAAAACATGGAAGTGACGAGAAATTTGATTAGTAATTAATTGATTACCGGCCGACGTCATAAATTGTTACTTTATGACGTTGTGGTCTAAACGTCCGAAGGGACGTTTTCGTGTGTTGCGGCTCAAATGTATTCGGTATAATTTTATATAACAGAAGCTGTAACAGAAGTCAGAATGTATTGTTCAAAAACTGCCTACCAGATTTTATGGAAAACAGAAACCTTCTTACAATGTCTAGTTGGTCCATAATGGAATTTCACTTTCTGTGAAATCTAAGATGTTCAGAAATAAATGTTACAGGACGTTCAGGCCTTTGATTTTATTAGTTTACCTTGACTGTAATCTGTAACAGCCCAAACAACATTGCTGTCGTCACACATGGCTTGTGCTTTCGGTGACAATAGGCTACGTTGTACTTTCAACCCCGTTGACGTGTAAGTGATAGTTGGCTCCTCGGCATACTTTAAATAAAATAAAAAGTCATTTCTTTTTTTCCATTTCGAGTTATAGTCTTAAATTTAAACAATATTTATTCAAGAAATATAGTGAGCGCAATATATCATATTATACATGTACAGGAATTGAAAACAAGCTTCTTTCGGCGAAAACTGATATGCACTCATCTTATTAGGTAGGCGGTGCTAGGTGGCGTGAGAGGTGTTGCAGCTTATATTACCTCTCATGAACAGACTCAATGGGTCCGAGTCTGTTACTTTTCTCGTTTGTTTGTGTTCGTGGCTTCCAAGGGATCCTCTTTCCAGTATGTTTTGCTTAATAATATCGTTCTGTACTCTATGGATATACATCTGAGCATTGGTAAAGGGATTTAGAACAACTAAATACAATTCGTAAAGCAAGGACTTATTAATAAACGTTTGACCTCAGTTACCAACATTCTTTAAAGTACTATAAGAAAGCGAACGTTAATGACACCCTGGGTTGCACCGTTTTCTTAAAGTAGGTATTAAAATAATGTTTCTATATATGAACTGAAAGTAGATATAGACGTCAAACAGGAAATGTAGCATTCAAGGACCACAATCAACCAGAAACACGCACAGAAACAAACAACAACTACAAGGATGAATAACAAGCAAGGTATGTATCTTTCTAATGTCACGTGTGATCATATTATTTTTTTTCAGATAAAAGGACATTTGTCAAAACAATGTGTGCGTTTTGACGTCTTGTCTAGTTTCCAGATAAGCTCTTACCTCATGTTCCAATCTACAAGTATCGAAATAATCTCTTACCTCATGTTCCAATCTACAAGTATCAAAATCAGCTCTTACCTCATGTTCCAATCTACAAGTATCGAAATAATCTCTTACCTCATGTCCCAATCTACACGTCTCCAACTAAGCTCTTACCTCATGTTCTAATCTACAAGTATCCAAATAAGCTCTTACCTCATGTTCAAATCTACACGTGTCCAACACTAAGCTCTTACCTTATGTTCCAACTACAAGTATCCATATATGCTCTTACCTTATGTTCCAATCTACAAGTATTCAAATAAGCTCTTACCTCATGTTCAAATATACACGTCTCCAACACTAAGCTCTTACCTTATGTTCCAACTACAAGTATCCATATATGCTCTTACCTTATGTTCCAATCTACAAGTATCCAAATAAGCTCTTACCTCATGTTTTAATCTACACGTCTCCAACACTAAGCTCTTACCTTATGTTCCAATCTACAAGTATCCATATAAGCTCTTACCTTATGTTCCAATCTACAATTATCCATATAAGCTCTTACCTCATGCTCCAATCTACACGTCTCCAACTAAGCTCTTACCTCATGTATCAATCTACCAGTATCCAAATAAGCTCTTACCTCATGTTCCAATCTACACGTCTCCAACACTAAGCTCTTACCTTATGTTCCAATCTACAAGTATCCAAATAAGCTCTTACCTCATGTTCCAATCTACAAGTATTTAAATAAACTCTTACCTTATGGTCCAATCTACAGGTATCCAACTAAGCTCTTACCTCATGTTCCAATCTACACGTCTCCAACTAAGCTCTTACATTATGTTCCAATCTACAAGTATACATATAAGCTCTTACCTCATGTTCCAATCTACATGTATCCAAATAAGATCTTACCTCATCTTCAGTCCTGTTACAATGCATTTCAGACATCGGCTGCTGGACACCAGATACACTGAAGTTGCTGACGAAGCAAGTTTTGTCTCCCTGGTTTTTGAGCACTATTAGCCCCTATTGTAAAAGAGACGAAATATAAACGATTCAGAGTCTTAAATTACGGTTATTTTGAGATAATGACACTCCTATAATGCAAGCATCATTAGTCAACAACAGTTCTTCGTCGTACGAGTGACACCCGAGAAAATGTGGCAAGCCAAAATGTTCAAACATATACTCCACAAAAATAAAAAAGTATCCACTTTGTTTTCCTGCAAAATCTGAGACTATAAGAAAGAACTAACAACTGTAGCATAATTTTCTTAACATCTTTATTTGATGTTCACACAAAATTTCATCGAAATATACCGAACAATAAAAAAAAATCACAGTTTAAAAACATAGGTGTGGAAACGAAATTAACGAAACTTAACAAATGTAAAGGTTCATTCAAATACACAGACAATATTCACAAACTCGCTCATATTGCATGTGCTGATATCTCATGTGTCCACTTTACACCGAATTGTAAAGTGGAAACACGAGATATTAGCGAGTTTTTGAATATGTTCTGTGTATTTGATTGAACTTTATAAATCTATGCTATTATCGTTAACCTTTACATTTGTTTAGGTATGGTAATTTTCTCACACCTATGTTTTTAAACTGTGATTCATTTTTTTTGTTATTCTGTATATTTCGATGAAATTTTTGTGTGAACAACAAATAAAGATGTTATTAAAAGAAAATCATGCTACAATTGTAAGTTCTTTCTTACAGTCTTAGATTTTGCAGGAAAACAAAGTGGATACTTTTTATTTTTGCTTAGTATATGATATGGCGTAATGCGACGATTTATACTTGTATAAAACAAAAAACGTAGGGCTTTCATTTGTTTTGGTATAATTTTAAATTGTGTGAAAAAAATCTGTATTTTCCATCTAATAAATATGAACTAACATTAACTGCTGATGAGATGTATGCAAAAGTTTGATGTGTAGAATAGCAATAATTAACCAAACTGTTGGTTTACACAATAGCGATAATTAACCATTTTCATTCTATGGAATATAAACGTTGGATAACATTGTATATCAGGGCCATATTTGATTGTATGATGTTTGTTTCAGGTTTTTGTTTCAGGGTTTACCCAAAAATGGCAAAAACATTAAGGACAAACCCAATGAGTTATGAAGATTAGGATGCATCGAGTATTGTCACTATCTACGCTGGCCTATAACCGACTTAAGTGGTATTATATTCTGAAAAGATGCATACATTGAGTATATCAATTATTGATTCGAGACTTTGTAATTATTTGCGAATATCTATCATATATACTGAGCAAAATAAATTTAGCACATACAATGTATGTCATTTCCATAGACGAGATACAAAGCCGTGTATGTTCGGGGTCAATGATAAAGTGACATAGATATGACCAATAATAATTCTACAAAGTCATTTGTAACCAAAGTCGGTGCTAACAATCGAGCAAATCTGTTGGAAACATACTTTTATAGGTTGTCGAAAATCGTTATCATTTCAATAAAAGGGAGGTAATTTTAAATTTTACTCCTCTTAAGAAATATAGCAAGACTATATGCATTGCTATAGAGGTTAATAAAAATAGAACTTGCCGTTACAACATTACGGATTATCTGCAAGGAGCGAACGCGAACTTCTTCCTCTCCTTGTGCCGCCGCACTGGGTGTATGCTCATCCACCTCCGATTCCTAAGTTATATGATCAAGACAGAAAATGAGAAAAATAGTCCTATAGATACCAAAGCACCCAAACGCAATGGCACTGTAAGCCCTCACGGTACCACACATTATACATTAAATTCAACACAATCATGTAAAATGTACATGCTTTGTTTCATAGTGGCCATCCTTCTTATATATATTATATATAGGGAGAAATATTTGTGAACTACCAAGGACAGAAAACCTTCGGACGAACTACGGCAGGGCGCCTAGCTATGACGAGATACACAGAAATCAAGCGTATGCATTCACTCCCTAAAAAGGATAGCGTGCGTATAAGCGTTTATTTATCCTCGCTGTATTGCACTATGCATTTTAGCGAGCAGACCTAGGTTTTAAGTCTCATCCGAAGGACTGGTAAGGTAGGAAATACTTTTGAAATATTTCGGTAATTAACCCAAATTCGGTCCTGGCTGAGATTGAACGCGCGATCCCTGGGTTACTAAGCCGCAATGCTAACCATTACACCACGGCGCTACCTTAAAACAAGGAAAGCTGCAACACACGTTGATGAACTGTATTTCTACATCATAACACACTCGTCTGGAGGCACAATTAACATATAGACGCATACATACATACAATTATAGCTCATATGAGTGGGCCACATTTAAGCATTCAACCACACCAGCTATATAGAGACAGTGACAATGAAAGGTGCCGGATATTGGGGATACTGCGAATTCAGGATATTGGGGATACTGCGAATTCAGTAAATATAATAAAGGGAGATAATTTAAACTCACTACGGCAACTTTCGAAATTGGGATATCGTAAGAGATTCACGTTCACAAAGCAGAATTATATATAGGGAGAAATATTTGTGAACTACCAAGGACAGACAACCTTCGGACGAACTACAGAGCAGGGCGCCTAGCTATGACGAGATACACAGAAATCGAGCGTATGCATTCACTCCCTAAAAAGGATAGCTGCAACACACGTTGATGAACTGTATCTCTACATCATAACGCTATACTTGAAATGTAAATAAATATATTTTTAAAACAAAGAGGTGAAGGTTTTTACATTACAGACTTAAAAGAAACATTTACTTACTTTCATCAAATTTGTGCCGAAATAAATGCCGAAAATCACTACACCTGTAACAACCAACGTTATGACGATGCCTAATGATACTCCCACAATGCATCTCGTTCGGAAAGACATCGCGCGTTTCCCTGTATTCTGAAATGGTAAATTAAAACAAAAACAAATAGATAAGTTTGTGGCATCATTTCGGTTACACGTATAGGTTCACCTGAGCCGAAGGCACAACAAGAGCTATTATCACCCTGCCTCGTCTGATTGATCGTCGTCGTCCGTCCGACCATCCATTAATTTTTGTTTTAAACGCATTTGTCTCGAAAACCACAATACTAATTTTAACTGAATTTCAAATGGTTTATTCTTAGATCAATACCTTTCAAAAGTTAACAAAGTAGGTCAACGTGACATCCATTATGGCCGCCCTTGATAAAAATAGAACAATCTAGAAAAGTCTTGCTCTGAAGAATCAAAGTACGTATTTTGACAGTTCGTTTTTTCTCCAAACATGATCAATATGCCCAGCCCTATGCTGTCTGGTGTGCGCTTCAGGCTTCTTTTTTATTTACAGTATGAAGCGGACTCGCAAGTTTACATGAACACAAATCATATAATGAGACGAGGTCATAGTCTGTATTGTTTCTCAGTATTCAAAAGATAACCAATTTAAGCGGCATCAGAATTTCCTAATAAAAGTAAATTAATTGACATCAAAGCAAAATAACAAAAGAGCTAATTTGTTCGACAAAATCACAGTTAAAAGAAATTTACCAATATGTCTTACACGTATAGACTGTCTTAAACGTATTATAAGAATATTTCATGGGTATCCGGTGAAGATAGGGAATTCCAACCCTCGGTATAAGTGTTTTAATCGGAACCTCGGTATAAGTGTTTTAATCGGAACCTCGGAACCTCGGTTCCGATTAAAACACTTATACCGAGGGTTGGAATTCCCTATCTGAATCGAATACCCATGATAGATTCATTTTCTTGCATATCAAAGACAAGTTGTGCGTTGACGTCGCCAGCTACTAACGTCTTGCATGTTTTTCTGCATACCCGATGTTGGTGCGCGCGTGACTTTTATCTTTAACCATAAAGATAAGACTTTCCACCCCACTTGTAAAACGTGAATAGCCTTGAAAAACTGATCCACTGCGAACCTTACGATGCATAAATGTGTTTATCTGCGTGTCAGTCTGACAATTTACGTTATTTGTGTTATGTAGCATCTCCGTATTTAGAAATCCAAACAAATGCCTTTTGGAGAAACTTATAATGATGACTTATGGAGACCGTACAGTGTTATTAGCTTGCTATCATACATTGCAATCCATACAATTATACAATCTGTATAAAAAATAACAGTTTTATTTTTCGAATCATTATTTATATTTTTAAAATTCTAAGAATACACACATACGTATTTAAATTACAAATCAAGAATTAAATAGGTTGTTGTTTCGTGATGTTGATAATGTTAGAATGCATTATAAACAAAATGTTGTCTGTTTGCAACTATGGATTTTAATTTTGAATTTAAAGTCTAATTGAAAATGCAAAACATTTTCTTGTTTTGAAATCCGGTGTATAGTGTACTATTGCATGCGTTATTTCCACCATGTACATGTATTTTACAATTTAATTCAATATCACAAAACTGTCAGATTTTTTCTGTTAGCTCTTAAGAACTACCTCTCTTAATAACTACACCTTTCAATGTTAGCATTTAAGAACTACCTCTTTCAATGTTAGCACTTAAGATCTACCTCTTTCAATGAACTTAACAAATCACTTACGATCTCCGGCTGCGGTACAGCAGTGCTGAAGCTTGGTTTGGTATCCTCCATTTCCGGATTCGTTTTCATATAGAATGACGCCAGTTATGCTATTCTCGAGCTCTTCTGTGGTCTCCAATGTATCCACTCGCTATAGAATCTTTGAGAAAATTGTCGAACTTGTTAACAAAATATACTGTCACGAGGTGCATCTTAAAGGGAAAGTATATACAGCGTGGTGCGCGTTTAAGTTTACAAAGCAATAGTGTTCACAACGATCAAAGTATAAATACTATATATTAATGTTAATACTCTCATACCATGCTTTCGATTACATTTTGGATCATCACGCTTGAAATGTATCTCGTGAGTACACACAAATGTCTTTCAAGTAACAGACATGTCTAAGTTTGGGATGTAATGAACATCACTGTTTCTACATATTTTTGATAATGTTTTATTTGCGTAACCTGATCTCATTTAAATATATAAAAGTAATTTAAGAACTCTTCTGCGACAAGAACTATCGCAACTTGACGTCTATGGTGACCTGATTCACAATGTCCTTAGCACGATCACTTTCATACATTTGTATTACACTTGGTAAAAAGTCCATCAACAGAGGTTATGATCCTATCATTTCGCGACATGATTCATGTTTAGGTATTGACTCATTTACATTTCGCCACTATGCCTTTTTCCTTGACTGTACGATAAATTCCGAGATATTCCGGACCATATGAAGGCGTCTACCTAAATCCTAAATGGACGGTAAAGTTTGGTGTTTGTCTGCAATCTTGTCTTGTCGTGCTGTTTGGTGGTTTATTCACTGTTGCTCTGGCTTCTGCCAAGTCGATTACTTAACTGCTGGATTCGTTTATAGGGAAATCCTTCACGAGATGGTAGACGTGTGGTTCTTTCCACGAACGAGCTTGTGCAAAGGAGTGAAAAAACAAAACACATCTACCATCGTGTGAAGGATTTACCTATTATCGAACCCAGCAGTTGAATAATCTATTTATTACATTTTAAATTAGTTTATGTATGATTTTCATCGAATTTATTCTGTTTATTGAACGTAATCGGCGGCTGACGTCGACGTCAGCAACACTTGATTGACGTCATGTCTCAACGTGACAGTGTTCGGAGTTAGTTATTAATATTAAGCGATTATTAATATTCGTTCACTGAGAAACACCAATCTTCTCCCATAGAAATGTAATATACATGTATCATCGTTGTGTTGTACTTCACTACCTATTAATGCTGCCATGTGGGGATTTCATGATTGACACTGTCCCGCATTCTCGCCCTCGATCGATACTAGTATCATCTCTCGTGTTTGGCGCTTGTAATTATGGGGGGGGGAAAGTAGTCCGGTCAAACATGGCGGCCCCCATCACGCATGACACGCCAGTGAAGACGATATTCAACAAAGACAATCCTTCTTTGTGTGGAAGAATCGTGTGAAGAATTTGTTATGGTGCTTGACTTTGACTTCATTTAGAAGTAATATGAAATAACCAATGCCTAGATAACAGGGAATAATTTAATTAGAACGCGTTATGTTTCAGTAGTGCATGTGCACACCGAATTACTGCACCGCGGATGAAGTCCTAAAAAATCAGGATGGCACCTGCCGAATATCAGTGATGAATTTGAAAAACTCGATATGACGTCAGTATGACTGTCTCGTTTTATTGGGTTGACAAGAGGGTAAGATAGGGGTTTGGTGCACCCTAGAACCTGGTTTAAACTCCCAACGGTCTTTTTGCCGCCGATCGTTCTCAGCCGATACTACTGATAGCCCTATTGTCAATATGTGTTTGTTCATGATGTCAAATACATTGTTTATTGCTTACTCATGTAAGTGTTTTATTGCTTACTCATGTAAGTGTTGTTTGTTTCCATGTGTGTTTTTTGCGAACTGTTGTCCTTAAATGATACATTTCCTGAGCACATATACTTGAAATTTTGTTTGTTTGTTTGTATGATGTTTTACATCATTTTCAACACATGTAAGGTTGTATATGACGGTCGATTTTTTTGTGGTGGAGGCAGACCACCCAGTTTTCCTGGGTAGAACCAGTACTGTACACCTCCGCATCCGTAAGAATCGACACTTCCTCACTTGCAATATACTTGAAGAAGACTAGTGTGTGGTATGTGTACTCGACAGAAATCCGTTTACCTTGATGTATCGACAGGAGGATTAATACACATTTGACATGTTATATTTAAAAACGTTCCCCTTTAACATTTAACATAATGTTAGTGTTTAGATGTCACTTGAACTAAGTAAACAAATAAAAATAACTTTATAGATTGAATTACCTAACGTATCGGGTAAGGCATAACATTCAAAACTTTGTAAATATGTTTACACAACAAAATTGGCATTTTTCAAAACATGTTTTTATGAATAATTTGCATTCAAATTAGACGAAAATACAATCTCCTTTATACATTTATTTACACTTATACTGTACTAGTATAATGGTGCGTATTTACTTAATGATTTAAGAAAAACAAGCCGAAGGCCAGCAGAGATTACGGGATGCCGAGTTGTCCGTCGTCCGTCCGTCGTTAACTTTTGTCTCGTTAAGACAATAGGGCCTTCATTTTTCATCCGATCTTTACCAAACTTTACCAGATTGTTAATATCGATGAAAGCTCGGGCAAGTTCGAATACCAGCCATATCGGACCAGTAACAGCGGAGTTATGGTCCTTGATTTAGTTAAAAATGCTATATTTTGCCTCGTTACAATAGGGCCTTCGTTTTTCTTCCAATCTTTACCAAACTTTACCAGATTGTTAATATCAATGAAAGCTCGGCCAAGCCAGATCAAACCAATAACAGCGGAGTTATGTGCCCTTGAATTATTGAAATATGCTATGTTCAGCCTTGTGGGACACTCTATCGCCTTCGTTTTGTATTCAATCTTTCCCAAACTTGGCCAGATTGTTGATACCAATGAAAGCTCAAACGAGTTTGAGGACCAGCCAGGTCAAACCAGTAACACCGGAGTTATGACCGTTTTTCAAAATTTGGTAATGTACACTGGAAACCCAAGGAGGCATATTTTTTTAATTTTTTTTTTCATAGGAAACCTATGTTCATGGGTTCAATTGTTTTAATTTTTTTTTTTTTTTTTTTTTTTTTTTAAATTATTCCAATGTTTTTTCTCATAAGAACCTTGGTTCTTTTTTCTTTAATTGGGAGCTTAGGGGCCCTTGTTGGATCAGTTTTACATAGAGTTAAGGGAAGAACTTCAAAAATCTTCTTCTCTGAAACTATAAGAGCTAAAGATTTAATTTTTTTTTTATTTATTATCAGATTTTGGATCCTCTACCAATTTTAGTATTTTTGTCTAGAGCATATCGTGTTCCCGACCACAGAGTCCATATAGCCGGTAGAGCGATAAGACACTCTTGGGCTTCTTATTTAACAAGGCCATTGTAAAGTGTGTGAAAATAATGTCCGTTTTAGGTGAAACTTAGACGGACCTCTCGTTGAAGATACGATGAAGCACTTTATTTCAAAATCAGTAAGCCATATGCTTATATGATCATACAATATATACATATACATTTTAACAGACGTATATATAGGGCGGTCTTGGAACTCTTGTTGATGATATATAGGACGGTCTTGGATCTCGCGTTGTTGAATATATATAGGGCGATCTATCATCTTGGACCTCTAGTTGACGATATAAATGACGGTCTTGGATCTCGCGTTGTTGAATATATATAGGAGTCTTAAGACCTCTTGTTGAAGCTATATAGGGCGGTATTTGACCTCGCGTTTGGCTCTGAAGTAGTATATACACATTTGGTGAAATCTATTTAACATTCAGTTAAGACCTATACCCTGTGAGAAAATATATTTAACAGAAATTATTTTTTATAAATAATGTAAGGCCTTTTTATAACGATTGTATTTAACGAAAATTCTATTCAATAGTACTTAACACCACCCTACTTTTTTTTTTAAATCATATTGTAAATAAGTGTAATTTATTCAGCTACATAACCGATATATATAGAAACAAACTGCAAAATAAGTTTGTGTTTAAGTCAAGGGCGACGCATTTTAAACTGCGCAGTTATTTTCGTTTAATACATTTTATGTAATGGACTACATTACCATGTTTACCGTCTTGTTATTGTCACCTTGAATGCGATATGTGATGCTATATTCACCGACCCATAACATAACAAGAGGTAAACGCCTGGTGGCGTTAAAACCGGGTTTTCAAGTGTAATGTTTCGTATATGTGTGGATACTGACCCGAGTTTGTAATAATTGGACAAGGCAATGCTGAGAAATGATAATTTTAAACAAAAAAGTTAGCATTTAGTGACAAACATAACAAACTTAAACAAGGTTAACGTAATGAATATTTTGGTAAAAGTAGGTCACGATGGCCTAGTTTTCAGGGTTTGGTAAGTACTTGATGAGAAGAAGGTGCTGTTTCATTTTGATGAAAATCAGATATGGTAATGCCGAGATATAACAAAAATAAATTCCCCCCCGTCCCCACCCTCTCCCCCCGCTCCCCCCCCCCCCCCCCCCCACCCACGAAACTTAAACAAAAGGTTAACTTAGTTGTACATATATTTTTGGAGAAAGTTCGACACAGTGACCTAGTTTTCAGGGAATGGTAAGTGCTTGATGAGAAGAAGATGCTGTTAAAGTCGGATGCAGATCGGACATGATAATGCTGAGAAATAACACAAATAATTTCGCACCCGTCTCCCGAAACTTAAACCAAGTTAACCTAAGGTATATTTTGGAGAAAGTAGATCATATTGACCTAGTTTTCAGGGTATGGTAAGTGCTTGACGAGAAGAAGGTGCTGTTAACTTTGATGAATATCGGACATGGTATTGCTGAGATATAAAAACAATAAATGTTGACGCCTGCCCACCCGGTTTACGCCAATCTATAAGCGATTTTTTCCCTCAAAAACCTAAAAATAACATATTTATCTTTTCCAGTTAAAAACATATATTGCGTTGTAAAATGGTCATCGATACGTTACATAAGATCAATAGCACGATGTAAATTGTATGTTGTTTCAAATATATGCAACAACACGCACTATGTGGAACATCAATAGAATAGTTTAGATCGCGGGGAATGGAAGCTGGGGTGGTGTGTGAGACAAAAACAGAGAGGGGTTCAAATACAAAACACAGCTTTAATATTGCATTCATCGTTTATTATTCTAAAGAAAGTAATATGTCATTGTCGAGTTTAATTTTATGTCTACGGAATTGTTGAATAAAATTTACCCCCTCTTAAATTGATAAAATAGAAACAAAGGGAAGTAACTAATATTAGCGTAAATATGCGTCGATCTAATACAAACTAGGGGCATAATTGACAGCTGGAGCTTCGTCGGGACATAATTGACAGGAGGGGCTTAAACAACAGCGAGTGATTTAACCCTACTGGAAAAAACAGGCCACACATAACTCTTAAGTACTTCGTAGTTCTTTACCGCGGCGTGAACTAGTGGTAGAGCGTGCGCCACGCATGCGGGAGCTAGGCCATTGGTTCAAGACCCGGCCGAGTCACACCAATGATTTCATAAACAATACAAGTAATGGTACTAGTAGCTCCGTCATAAAAATAACTGTATAGGCCGGATTCTAGGACTGGTCGGTCATTATAATATGACTGGGTGAGGTATCATGCCATGTGTTTATGGCGTGTACTAGTATTCCAGTATGGCAGCACTATACGTTGAGCACTGGATAGTTGCTATCAGTAGACAACGTCGTGATATGATTGAAATATTGATTAGAGCGACGATTACACCCCGCACGCACGACGGACGCAACTCACGCACGCACACACGAATACTACATACATACACACATACATACACGCATGCACGCGCGCGCGCGCACACACATACACACACACACACACACAAACTCGTTCTTTATAATAAGTGTCTGTCATATCACAAAAAACTGTGATTATGATCAAATGGAACCATCTGAACGATGCCACCATCAGTGCTCGACAGTCGACGAGGGGTTCAAGTCAGCCCTCCAGATACGATACTAAAACAGCTCATGCACTTTCGCCGAAGTCATTTACCAGTCTTGGTTACTTCGTAAATCTACAAATAAAGAAATGCAATACAATTATCTTTTTTATTTTTGTTCAGACTACTGTGCGTCGATAGTGTGTTAATTCCACTGAATAGAAATGTACTGCCGTTAACATAGAGATTGTCCAACCAATAAGTATAAACATATACCATCATTATCTGCCAAATCTTGCACACCTGTGTAGCTCGACCATGAAAAAACACATAGCTATCATCAAGCCGATATAAGCTGAATGTTAGATCAACATGGTTTATAACATATTATTAAAACATATCCCCAGCACTACAAAACCGTATAAATACAATTCTCGATGTTTATCATATCAAGGTTGGTAATGTTGTCATTTATAACTGTTCTCTGGCTTATCTTTGACTTATAAGATAAGCGAAACATTTTATTAATATTATATACAATTTGTTTAGTGTGTTATTCAGCCAAAAATTGTGTTTGTATTATAACTAAATATGTTTCTTGTCGTGCTTGCTTTGATGGTGTGTACATTTGCTGGAAACACAATCGAGGTCGCTACAAGAACGGGGCGCCATGTCGTACGTGGTGGAGAGAGGATGCCCATATCTGGCCCAGTAAGTTGCGTTTATACACTTTGACGACATTGTAGATAACCTGATTTTGGTAATCAGCCTATTTTGTGGTACAGTGCGGACATACGGTGCCATTGCTTTTGGGTGCTGTGGTTTCTATAGGATCGTTTTTTCTATATCTTGACAAAATCCATGACTCAGTGAAAAAGAAATACTACGTCTTCGTCACTGCTCTGACTTGGATGATGTCATCACGTACATTGTGTGCTTATATGGTCGTACTATTCAAAACAATGTACGTTTTTTCTCTGAATCATGGATTTTGTCAAGAATGATGCATCCAGAGCATCAGAAGTAACGTATTTAATGTATAATAGTTTTTATTGTTGCCATATAGTATCAGCCAAGATATAGAAATCATACAAAACATGTACTGGCGCGTCAAGTCGTATATGTTCGTTGTTCATGGGGTAAGTCTTCTGTCCTACGCAAACTGATGAGGCTGAGGCACAAACTGAGGGCTGTTAGGCAGATCCTATACCTGTACTTAAGTTTCGTTTCGCATTCGAAATTGGTGATATTTCACTAACATTAGATTATAAAAGTCGAGTAGGAAATGAAGCATTCACGGATCATAGTTAACCAACACATGCGCTGAAAACCACATAGAATTACAAAGATGAATAAAAGATATGACATCACGCAATAGGGCTACCGCCTTGGAACGGTCAGTGGCAAACAATGCCGCTGGAGGTTTGAACCAGTTTCTAGGGTGCACCAAACCTCACCCTTCCATATTATCACCCCAATAAAACGGGAAAATGTAAATAATGATATCTCCGTCAGGTTATATTCTCGAACATACAAGGCAGCATTAATAGGCAATATAAGTATATAACACATACATGAACATGTAATATATATATATATATAAAACCTAGAAGCACAAAGCGACTACTCAGTGTATTGGTAGAAGCCAGAGCAACAAGAGAACAAACGTAAGGATACGACAAGACAATATTTAAGACAAACATTAAACGTGCCGTCTTTGAGGATTTGGGTAAGGTTTAGCACAGTGGCGAACTGTAAATGGGCCAACCACACTACACACAATGAGTTTCAAAATAATAGGGTGAAGTGTAATAAATAGTGTATGATAGTGATTATGACCAAGGATCTGACGAGTTTGTAAATCACATCACCATAGAAGTCAGGTTGTAATAGTCCTTATCGAAGAAGAGTTCTTACATTACTTTTATATTTTAAAATTTGATCAGGGTTACGATAATAAAATGTTGCAAGTTTATGGTAACCGTATCCTGCTGGGTAGCTTCTTAGCTATACAAATATTGTACAAGCTCTAGGAAAACGAATTAGTTGAGAAACATAGATCCCATATGAAGTAGTGAGGGGTTAGATCCCCATCTTAGTGGGGATAATTTACAATCCTTAGGTGGGGATAATTACAATATCAAGAATTAAAATCATCTCTCTTGTCATAGATTTTATTATTTCAACCATTTTCAATAGAGACATGTAAATCAAGAAAAAGGAGCGGCTGTATAAGAAATGTTGACTTTGTAAGAGTGAAGATCTTTAAGATAGCTAGTATTAACCATAGTAGAAAAGAAAGGCTTGTCAATGTTTACCATGTTACCCAGATACCGAGCAATTTGTCCTACACTGTAGTTCCATACCTGACTGAAAATATTATCTACAAAAACAATGAATGTTTCACACACTTCTGCAAGTCCCACATAGTGTCATTGTCTTACTGCCTTAGCTAAAAACGCTTTAATATTGTTACAGGCGAAACATGTAGTTTTTCTCTAGCGAAAGTTTTTTTGAATGAGAGCAATACGTTTGTCTTTGATAATGTGATGTGGTAAGGTTGTATATTATTGTTGGAAAAGTCGTAAGTACTTATAGATCAATTTGACGTAATTGCGCATTTGCACATCGATCAAGAACGTCTCCTGGATTTTTAATTGACCAAAATAAATTAATCCCCAGAGTTTTTATTAGTTCAGCACAATATTGTTTACGTGATCTTAACGGCAGTAAGACAAGCATTTAAAGTTCGGCTATGTTTGTAGTGGTGCAGGCACTAGATTTAGAAATAAAACGGACTTTATAAGGCTGTTTATGTAATTGTTAGGGGAACATTACATCTAACTTCGAAAATATGCCATGTACATGTTCTTTTTATTACACTGATTTCGTCTCAACACAGAAGCACTCAGTTATTTTACAAGTCGCACGATGGAACTGGAACATTTCGTATAAATCATATTGTGAAAAGGGATTTATTGAAAGAACAAACACATACAATGAAGTAGAAGGCTCGGTTTTATTGGGTTTGTTCGCTATAGATAATGTGCAACACTCTGACGCTCCGCTTAGCATGCCACCGCTTTTAAAACTTCTTATTATACATCGATTGCGAAACAAGTTATTGCAACTTATCACTCTCGATGGCTTTCCTGGGTAGAACCAATACTAAGCAATGTGGATTAATTATCTGTGCTCAAGGATAAATAACGTGGCCTCGGCGAGGATCGAACCCTACGACTCTCGATCTGGAGTTCGGGCGCTCTACCACTGGACACGCACTCCCCTAAAACTACTTTAACAGCCACAAGATAGGAGGGGGTAATGCTTTGTTGTGTATCATCTTACGTAGACATAATTTTAATTAAACAACACAGAGTGCAGAATTGAATTGTTGTTTACTGGCCATCAAACATGGTTATTGTTATTTCGCGCGCCTCAGAGAGCGAGAGAGATGGCCCATCAACACATGGTTTATGTTATTTCAGAGCCGCTCAGACAGAGTGAGAGAGTGTGTATGGGGGGGTGGTGGTGGTGGTGGTGGGGGGGGGGGGGGGGGGGGGGGGGGGGGCAATCGGGGCCGGGGTCGAAACTAAGCTAAAACTAATTGTATGGATTGATTTTATGCGCTTTCCTTCATCTAACACGGGATGGGTCCACCAATACCGTAGTGGATGAGACAAAATTGATTGGTCTTATTTTCCGACCGTAAATTAACGTTATTACCACACTTAAATACTCTGAAGGCCAAGTGTTTTAAAGCTCTTACTAATTACTGAAAGTTGTTGCAAACACTAATTGGGCGCGGCTCGTCCAAGTACTTCTACAACTTATACAGATCCAAGCTGGACTAAGGCCTCAATAGTATATTGGATAGGCTCGCAAAGTCATACTTGCTGATGCCCGATCCTATACATAATCAACGATTACGACTCGCCTTAGGTGCCTTTCGTACAATCACCAGCCTGAAAGTCTACATTGTCGAGCTAATGAAGCATCACTGTCTCATAGACGGGACAAATTACGCCTTCTGTGTTTTAGTCCTAGTTATGAACCTCTTTTGATCGAACACCGAAAGAGCCATTTGTTCTTTCGTATTAAACCAAATTAAGAGACCATTGAAAATCGACCTAAATGTGATTGCGAAATACAAAGTACCACAAATTCCACCGTGGACTTTGGAAACACCAACAATTATTTTGTGATCTTTGTAATAGTAACAAATCCAGTATAGACCCTAGTCTTACAAAGCAAATTTATGAAGTTAAGTCGCAATATACAGTACTTTCAACATATATAGTTACACAGATGGTTCTAAAGATGGAGATTAAGGTAGCTGTAGCAGAGCCGCCTGCCTGACAAGGCCTCTATCTTTCAGCTGACTTAAGGCAAAACTGATGATGACCCATTTTGTAATTATTTCTGATTCCCTTTCATCCTCTTCAAGCCCTGGGTATGTAAAACATGATAACCCAGTTGTGCTTCAACTTTTACAAAAATACAATTCTCTTATAGTTGATGTTATTAACCTGCAGCGTTATCTGGTCGATTCAAAGCTATGCTTTAAGAGTTAGATCAGTGCCCACAATGGATGGTTATGATTATGTAAATATACAGTATATTTCGGCTGCTTCGAAGACATGTAGGAATACGTGGTAATGGACTAGAGCTGATAGTGCTGGCTAAAGCAGCATAAGTTTACATATATATCATGCCAAAATTACCTTATACTGATTTTAAAAAGTTATATTACACACATAAATTCGTAACTCTTGGCAAGCCGTTTGGATTTGTCAGTTAACAATAAAATCCATTCAATTAAATTGTTACTCGGTGAAAGGCGTTCTTCTAGTAGACCCATTCGCCAAGTAGATGTTGTCCAGCCCGGTGCAGGATAGGGAATACACATTATACTCATTCATATTTATTACAAGCTAGAGCAATTACCAGAATGTAGTACCCTGCTTTGCACAGTTAAAGGTCCAAACCACATCTCTTGGAATGGTAGGCTTTGGATCCTATGCGTCAAAGGACTACAATGTGTAATACTATGAAAGAGTTATTTGATACTATAGATTTTAGTATTGCTTTTAGATTTCTGAAGAAATCGACTACAACAATCATTTAATAATCAGACTTTATAAATCTTATAATATGTTCTTAATAATTATATTATACTTGTTTATACACCGGCGTTGATTGGGCATTGTTGATTTTACATTTACACGTAGTTTGGTTTGCTGCCGTGTCGTCCCTTATTGTAAATAGTTTTATCTTATATATTTATATTAATTGTTATTTACTACTTCATTCTTCATCTTTCATCAGTTTTGCGCACAGTATGACCTATTTTGTGGTCGACGTGCCACAATAACATGCAATATTACCCCTCACTATGTAGTTGTAGTTGACACAAACAGTTTATGTTTATTGTTATATTTGAAAAAATGGAAAACACGGTCAAGAGATGACCGCCATTTCTACTGGTATCATAAGTTTATAGACGCCCTGTGCACACACTATTTCAGCTACGTTCGCGACAATTACTACGACTATGTAACCTCTCCGTCTTCGCCAAGCGACTGTAGATATGACAACAATACCTGACAACGACGCCTCACATTAACTGGGTCAGTATCTTTATGATACACTTCGTGGCAGACTAAGTCCCGAGCGAACTTTTTAAAGGTACTTATTCATATTAACCTGTGTACATATCCAATATTATTGAAGGGAACATGTTAAGAGGAACATGATTAAATCAAGCTTCGAATAAATCCTAATTACAGCACAATGCTGTTCCTCCCAGAAAACCACAGAAATATAAATATTAACATCGTCAACAGATAGTTGCCGCAATTACTCTCGGTTCATACGAAAGCTTATTATTATATTAAACTTTATCACATAACTACGGTGTGGGATTTACAGTACCATTAGTTATATAAGTATGCAAAAAGCCTAAATGTGCTGTCAAAAAAAAATCGATAATGACTATGATCCCAATTCCCACGGTTTATGTCGGTTTCGCGTGTTAAAGCGACAGGCAAAACGCAATACAGGTCGATATGTGAGTTATGTGATAAATAGAAATCTAACATTCGCTTTCATTCATTATTGAATTATTATAAAATCGCATTATTTCATTATTCTCAGCACTTGTTTAATAAATACAATAATGAACGAGTACTCATAGTAAGATCCTCTATGAATTGAATTGATGTTAATACTTCAGCAACACACTGGTCTAGGTTATTTAGAGCAGTCCCAGCCAGAGTACATAGGAAGCTGAGAACTGTGCCCTACTTTTACTATCGAATCGATCCCTACGTTCTTCCTCAATCGTTCTCAGGTGATAGGACTCTGATACACGGGGACCACCCGGTTCACGTCCCCATTCGTCCGATGAGGATGCCCCATTCGTCGGACGAGGCTACAGGAAGCGTCTTGCCTAGTAGGGCCAGTGAGACTCGATCCGTGATCCTCAGGATTCAGATTTGGGACAAGGGGCATCACAACCCCCTTTATAGAAGATAAAACTACAATAGCTAACTGCTTATTTCAAGTAGCTATCCCGCAATACAGCCACATTTTAAACATATGTACTCCGTTTCTAAAACCTACTGACGACAGAGGTTTATATAAACTTAAATATTTGAGAATCCAAACTCTATAGTATAAACGGCTTTAACCAGCCAGGACCAAACACCTTGGAGCGACTAATTAAGAGTTACCAACACATGGAGTAAGGAATTACTCAATATTTCAAACTCGGGGTATTTTAAGAACCCGTTAAATAAATCTATACTTTTAATTGGCACATACACATTATACATGACGTGAACACATGGATAGTTTTGATAAACGAGTTTGTAGTGTAATTTTGTCATGTATTTTGGCAGGTTACTTCTTTAAGAGTTTAATAGTCACCAGAAACAAACTCTTGCGTATCGCCTATTATTATTCCATTGTGTTCGTGTATAGATTCAACATAATACCGAAGTATGTCAAAAGGTGTCTATAGAGTTTAGTAACCAGTGTTTTGAGGATACGGGAAATATCTCCCGAGGTAGAGAAATGGCCCCGATATAAGCCTTTCTCTACCGAGGGGAGATATTTTCAGTATCTCAGGTTATTAAACTATACTGTTATTACATAATTTAAAATGATATTTTATTAATATTCTAATGATTCACGCCTTTTTACACCAGTTACACGAGATCGCCAAGGACGACGTACGTCATACAAACAAAACAAGTGGACCGGAACTCTTTTGTTAATTTCCGTAATCGTTATTTCCTAGTGGCGGAATCTGATGAAGATGTCCGTAAACATCATTTGGCATTCCCGCAACTGACGGAAAAGGCCGAGCAATGTTCCGTACTAACAAGTAGATAAAGCTTTTCTATTTCCCAGTATTTCCTATACAAAATCACAGACAAATATGTAATATAATGTATTATCACAGTTTCTGGATATTTTTTCATAGTAGTTTACTCCTGTATCATGTTTTAACAAGGTCTGATGACTGTGGCAAGGAGTATAGCATGTTGCCCATCGATGCCCCGGCAGACTGAAGAATGCGCTCCAAATCGACTACTACAGTGACCAGGAATAGGTAAGTTGAATTGGCTACAATAAGCATATTCATAATTTTGTTAGAGCAACATCATATAAACTGACCAATCAGTGACAGAATAAGACCTACTAAATCATTCTGGTAGGTGATAACTCGGTCTTTAGCCTTGATGTTCACAGTTTACTGTTAAATTAAGGTATCTACAATGTGATCTTTTAACCCTGTATATTTCATGCACATCATGCAAACTGATTCAACATACAAATCTTTCAAAATCAAAATCTTAAAATTATCATCTTTTTACTATGGTCAAAGATTTTTATTTACTATAGAACCTAAGGATAAAAACCGAGTAACACACATTTATCACCTACTGCAAATCAGATAAAATCTCAACATCTCTGCAATGAAAATTATGGATAATGCATATCTCGTCCTGTCTATCAGAAGATGTAGTGAGTCCTGGCTCCATGAAATCCAGGGTGAGGGTATGTGAGCGCACATATTATTTATTTCAGGTTTGTATAAGAAAATTGGGTTTTATAGAAAACTCAGTTGCATACATGCCCAATAAAACCTTGTCGTAGCCGTGTTTGTTTTCCACAGATCATGATAGAAAGGTTCATAACACATTTAGACATGAACAATTTTGGACTTAATGTAAAACCGAGAATCACATATTACCGATAAAACCCGTGTTACTATGCTGAATGATCAATTTTAAAATGACATTTTTTCCTTTAAAACACAACATTGCCGAGTTGATTTAAATTAATCTTCACTAAATCATTTTTTAAATTTTAAACAGTGTATTGAAAACAACAACTCAGTGATGTCCGTTCCGAATACCTTCAACGAAAAACTCCAAGTGATTATTAATAGTTATGTGTACTTTATGTATATATTTGTTGCATGAAAACAAATGTGATCAAAGCTTGTAAGTTATTAGCCCTCCTACAATTCTATCATCTGTATTTTCATCTCAATTTCAGGAAATGAGAGGCAACAGGAACTAAGTGATGATGATGTTTTCATGCATATAAAACTCCCAGTTTGATTTTTGATTGTTTTCTCAGTGACCGTCAATGGATTAAAAACTTATAGTTTTGAAGTTCTTTCCAAATCCTGCCCCCACAAGGTAAAATAGCATTTTCGAATTTCCAAAAACAATGGAACAAATTTTTAGCAAAATATATCAAATACTTTGTTGACGATTTCTTCATCTCTGGATGCCCATATAGTCGGAGAAATTATGTATGATATTAAGTTATGAACTTTTAAAAGTGCCCAACGTGTTTTTGACAGTGAAGGGTAAGGGACAGCCCTATTCCATAAACAAAAAGCTACCAAAAAAGTATATAACATTCCGGAAAAACAACAATATGGCAGTGCATCTTTTGAATTGGTTTTGCCTTCTGTATATAACAATTTTCATATACTAAGAAACAAACCTGCCAAATCACAGGCAAATTACACACAAAACCTTTTTCAAAACCCTTTCCAGGTCATATAATCGGTATTTTTGCCAATTAAAAGTGTTCTTAAAAAAACACGGAATGACATGCGTAAAATGAATTATGACTTGGTAACTTAATTCGGGACACTTTATCAGGGTTCATCCTGGCCTGGTTAAAGCTCTATAGAGTTTGGATTCTGAAAATATGTTGTATATATCAACAGGTGATATACATATACCTCCACCGTCGTTAGAAAGTGTACATCTGTTGTAATATTTGTTCTGTTGATGGAAGGGACTGGTAAAACTACATTCAAGAAGCAGAACAAAATCCAACAATATACTGTTCCATTCACTCAAGATCAAAGCTTTTAATTCATAATACATGATCATCTGACTTTTAACTTATATTGCCTATTAAAGAGGCACTACCTATATCTACGCGATTTTTAATGTAAAATATTAAATACTCAATATTACTGCATTTATATGTATACAAAGCTATTTTATGAGTATTCTAAGAGAAACATGGTTCGTATTCCAGTTCTGTAATTATTATTATGATCAAATATCTTGAATAAAATGCTGCCCAGCCGTTTATTCCTGCGGAGAACTACGAGTTTTTACGATTTTCTCGGACATGCGCAATGCGATTACAACTATTCGGCGCAGTTCCGATAGCAATCGAATCGATCGGAACTCTTCGCTAATCATGACGAGTAGTTCCGATTGTAAACGAATAAGATCGGAAAATCCTTCCGCAATCGGACT